>WMED01024087.1:0-11307 GCA_019650415.1 Pipa parva
TATTATGCATTTACAACACACATTACTTTTTATTAATCAAGCTGGACTGTTCCTTTAAACAGCATAAGGAAGTTTCTAGAACTTAGAATAACTCCCTGCACACTTGTTTAAACATAATGGTTTATTTGCATTTTCAAGTTGGCATATATGGAGGATTGATTTCAACCAAGGATTAGCTTCTCTATCTGCTGATTGTTATTGTAAAAGTGTATTTGGCTCTTAAAGGCTTGATTTCATATAGCTCTGGTGAGTGTACTTACATGAAAGGGGAGTGAGGGTTCATCACCTTATAACCACTTCTTTTTATTTTTAATTTTTCTTTTTATTCACTGGATTGTGTGAACTCCTATTAGAAGCACAGTGAAGGCTTCTTTTCACAGCATAAAAAGTCTCAATGATAAGGCACTAGATGGTGCTTTTTTCCTTCCTTTTTCACTTCCTTTTCCAGTTCTGCTCAGGCTGTCAGTTTGATTGACAGGTGTATTACAAAGAACAGGCCAGAGGTGGTGTGTCTTTAATTGGGAGCTGAAATCTACAATCATGTAAAGAAATCTTATTGGACTCTTTTGGTTTTAAATTTGAAAGGACATAAGTCCATCTATTGCCATTTTAACTCATAGCACTACTGTGCCTTATATCTTTCATCTTCTTAATACTAGTGTTGTTTTTAGATACCAGTGTAACGTGGTGAATTCATTATTTCATCACACTACAATGAAAGAGGGATTCTGAACAAAGTGCTGAATGCACAACTCAGTGTCAGTATTCCAGGATCCTGTTAAATGACCAGTAATATACTTAGTGTATACAATGCAATACATTGTCCGTAGGTTTAATGCAAAACTGGCACGTTTCAAGCTAGGTTGGCTAACAGAAGGTACAAAATCCCTTTTTTTGGTCAGGAAAAAAAAACAAACCATACACAGTGTTGGACTGTGGCATCTTGGGCCCACCAGAGAAACTGCTCTCCTACTGACAGATGTTGAAAATTTATCAGAAACAAAACTAAATAAAAGGATAAATCAGCTAGATAAAGCATTGTTTAGCAGCCCACTATTTATTTTTTGAACAAATGTAACTTTTATTTTGTGAATTGTATACATAACAATAAAAGCAATACAACAATGTTGTCTTGTGTTGCTTTTTTTAAAATTAACATTATACGCAGCCCACTATTTAAAAGGGCAAGGCCAACCTAGCTTTCTGGGTTCATGCCCTGGACACACTATTATGGGGCCCACCGAAGGATCCTCTGGTGAGCCACTTGACCATGAAAGTACACACTCATTGACTTTTCATTCATACCAGAGGATTTTTATTTGAATAAAAATGGATGCTGGCTATTTAATTTAGAGTATGGAAGAAATCTACCAACCTCCAAAACAGTATTTAGGTAGAAGTAGATCAAAAGAAATCATATTATTTACACTTAACTTTTTAGGTTTTCCAAATATTTGCATACATTGTTTTAGTTGTCATTTTGAACAAATACATTTATAAAAGAAGCCTTTGCCTTAACAGTACTCTTAATACGAACAAGTAATATAGTTTATCCATTGTAAAAATGCTGTACATTATTTTTTTCTTGCAGTTCTTAATTATATAAACATTAATTATTTTTACTAGATATAAGTTACCGTGTGCATTTCGCTGACCTCGTTCCTGTGGTACCATATATATACAGTATATGAGATACTACCTCAGAATATCAATCTCCTCGGCAGAAGTTTTTATTTAAAAATGTGTATTTTCATCGCTATAGTCTGGAAAGCCTTTATAGGTTACTTGTCAATGTAGTGAAAGGTTACTTGTCAATGTAGTGAAAAGTTACTTATCAATGTAGTGTTGGAGCCCACCAGAACACAAGAGGATTAGGGGCCAGTGAAGCAACAATTTTTTTCTCATCTCTTCATTCCCCTCTTTAGCTTTTATTTTTATCCTAACTTTTTTGTCAATATTGTAACTAACCTTTACCTTGTTTACACTAATCTCATAAAACTGCCATCCTAGTGCAGTACTAAGCTCCAGGAGGGCCCAACGGGATTTTTCCCTGTGTCCTAATGTGGTACTGAAAATTTGATTACATTTGCTTACAGGCATGATAACTTTCTTGTGACTTTGTTATCCTTCATTATACTTATAACAATCTGAAAATACATACCCCTGTAATTTAAAGTAAATACATATGCAATTACCTTTTCTGGTTTTTCAGAAAAACTAGTCATTTTACAGTAATAGTGCTGGTGATGAGTTTCTGCAAGAAAGGCAAAGAGCATGCATTACATAAAAATTTACCCCTAAACATTTACTTTTGTGTCACTATTTTATAAAACTGAAAGTAAATGTTTCATTACCATATGTAAAATCCCTGTATAATACCCACACCGATAGTGACAGACTGAGTTCTGTTTTATACTGGCAGTCAGGTATAGACAGTGTATAGAACCATGTTATAAACAAGGCCAGTACCAAAACGGGTAACCCGGGGATCCAGCCTTACAGTCAAATGTAGCTTTCCGAGTAATCACAAATGACTGAGTAGTCTCGGTGCAGTGTAACTGGACAGTTTGCAGCATAAGTAGAGGATCTGTATAAACATGGGGGGTTATTCACTAAGGTGCAAATTCAACTGTTGAATTCTCAAAAAGCAGATTCCCATAGCAAATTCGCTACAGTTTCCCCATTGTAAAGTCACGACAATTTTTTAACGTTAACATTGCAACAATTTTCCCATAATAAAGTTGCGACCGCAGCAATATTCTCATTATAAAAATGCGAATGCAACAGTAGCAGCCTATTGCGACTGTCTTTATCTGGCGAATTCACACCTATACTCAACAATTCAGACTTTAGTGAATGACCCACATGGTGGGTGGACTTTAGGTTATTAGCAATTTCTGATGGAAGCGCCGATAGCGAGAGCATATGAGTAGCTCTATACTGACAGAACAAGAATTTTGGATAGAGTATACTCCGAGAGAAGAACCCTGGCATTATCTTACTTTGTTGTTCTTTACAAGGTTCACAACAGTCAATACACATATAGCAGGTGCAATACAAAAAAAAAAAAAATAGATTATTGTAGATTCTTACCCTACTTTAACCAACAGAGCTAACTTAAATGATTATTAAAGGCAGTAATCCACAATAAAATGTTTTAGTGAAACCCAGTAGTCTATAGTGTTATCACAACAGTCTTTCCACTTGTTTGCCTATGTGCAAGTTTGTATATATGCATGTCTTTTAATTTTATCAGCTGTAGATATATGAAGTGTGGGTAAAGCTTTGTTCAATCCTCACCTAGAAAAATGTCTGATCAAACATTAAATAACTTTTGGAACCACACATGATCTGCTGTATATAATCACAAATCCACGCAGACTCTCGTATGTAGCCAAGTCTGTCACTAACTTTGGTGGTACATATGGATATATTTTTGTAATTTATAAACACATTCATCAAAAACAATAAAATAAGTTAACCGATGGCCAATTATTTTTTCTAGAGAAAAACTTTTGCCCTCATTCCTGTTCATAGTTAACATGATTTTATTAGTGCCCTATATGTAATATACCAGTAGTAGTAATCAACATATTTCTTTCTAGTGCGTTATCAAACTTTTTTTCAACAAAAAAGATATGCAATTTGCCCTATTATATAATCTCAATGAATGTAGACTGATATTTTATGTATTACATTTTGTAGATTGAGTACCATGCTTTGTCTGGTCTTTCATAAAGGTTTATCTGTAATAGGTGTCAGACAAAATCAAATTATAGTGAACTACTACTATGTGTATCACTTTCAGTTTCTAATTTAGTATTCATTCCTCTACTAGCTAGAATGTTGGTGTAATGCCATTTTCTCAGAGTACTAGGTGGCAACCCCTGGACCCCAATTTCAGCAGTTACATTACCTTAAAAAGGGCCCAGACTTCGCTTAGAATATTTATGCGCAGGCTCAATCTTACATTTGGGGAATGTGTTTAACCCAATTTATGGGCACTAAGAACTTTTTGCATTTTAAGCAATGGAACCATTGTTATGAATAACATACAGCTCTTAAGGAAATCCTTTACTTATAGTCAAATTTACACAGGTTTATACATTACCAACCCAGAGGCAGCAGGGTAAACCAGAGAATACAGAACAGCAGCACTTGAACAGGACCTCAGACAGGCCAACGTTACTCTTACACAGGTTTTCCGTTTTGCTTTATTTCAGCATGTTTCTTGCAAATTTACTGTTTCTTTTTGATATTTTTACCCTGTTAATTTATATATCATCCTATATTTATTTAATGAGGTTCAGAAAGGAACTCTCAAGACTTTTTAAAAAAGTGAAATAAGAAAATGTTACTTATTTTTAAAAAATTATTGCAATGTTTCATTAAAATATTGACCTTTTGTCTATTAAACAATGCACATATCATAAAGAAGCAGCTGAATTTAAGCCTTAAGAGCCTTAGTTGGCCTTTGATCAACTTTTGGCGAGGGTTGTTTATTTACATTGCAGAGGTTCAATTTATACATTCATTTACTTCCATCATGTGTTAATATTAATAATAAACTTATTTTCCCCTTTCAAAAGTTTGACATTGGAGTATTGGTCAGGTAGGTCAGGTTACCTAGATGATTTATTATAGAACTTTTAAGAGCATCTAACACAAAAGGATATGCCATAAAGACCAAGTGTGTCACATCTATGAACACTACTGCTGCTATCAATCTGACATTGATTTCTTAAGGATCCACCATGTGGGGAAAACTTCTGGCTGATTATTCTGTTGTATTACAGTTCTGTCTTCTCAGTGTAAGTACATTTCTGTATTGGTAAGAAAAAGTCAGATACTAAATTCTGCACAACAGAAACCCTGTTCATTCGGTTTGGCTCTCTCGTTATAAAGGTTCCATGTCTTCCTCCATCTTAATATAAGGTCGGAAAGAGTTTGAGATCCAAAATATCCTTGACTCCAGTGTAAGTCAGGATAAAATTCCAGCATTTTGTTTATTGGAATGGATACAGACTGTCAATCCTGATTGATTGACCCAGGTGCTCTATGGAAGGAGTCTGTAACCTTAACAAGCACAACAACTCCACCCTGCAAAGTATGAAGGAACAATCATACCCTCTTTTCTAACTTGGTTTGTTTTGGATTAAGATAAGTAAATGCCAACAATAGAGTTACCAAACAATACATCCAACATTGTCAATGCTCTCCCTTCATGAACTTTGCTGGTTCCACCAATTTGCCAATATTTAAAGCTAAACAATAAAGTAAAGGCATTTTATGACACTTTAAACTTCCCTACACAAACACCTGTTGTGTAAACTATGGGACACTGGTTTAGAATGTTCGGTTTGCAAAACTTTTGCGAATAAATTGAAAACTAGCCAAAATTCAGTCTAGTTACTAAATAATAGCAAAAAAAAAAAAAACACACCTGGAGCTTCCAAAGCTAGCAATTCACTTTCTTGCATCCGAAGAGGAACTGATTCAAGAGAAAATTATAGAATTTTTAAATATGGGAATAAAAATATATAGAATTATGTTGAAAATGCAGTCCTATTTTTACACAAAAAAAATTTCCTTGAGTTCAAAATATGAGGAAATGGGGGACCTTCGTTATTAGGAAGGACTTCAATAACTAACCAATTCAACCCTGACAAAAGGTCATTGAGAGATGAAAATTACCTTATATACATTCATACATAAATAACTGATCCTTATAAAGAATATTGCTCAGCGCCCATTGAAGCTGGAATAAAGGACATTATGTAACTCTCGAAAGGATTATTTACAGTTGTAAAATTATAGAATAATCTTTCATGGAAAATAAATGGTAAAAAAATAAATACATTTTTTTTGGTTACTTAAAAAAACAAAATATTAGGGGCTATTCAAATCATAAAAAATATTTTTAGTTTCTTTTTGATCACCAGATCACCACGTCAACCTTACTATGCAACTATTCCAATATGAATAATAAATTCTTTAATTATTATCTCTACAGGGGATTCCTTTTTACCCTAGCCCTGGGAAGACACTTACTAGCTTGCTACCAAAATCCCACAATTCCTGTGACTACTTGGTCCCAAACACAGAAAATTATACATGCAATGGACCAAGGTTTTCAGACTAGCGATCCACTAGACTTCTTACTCCAAGGACTATCTAAAATACCTTGGAAGATGCCTGTGATTGAACACTCATTGAAAGGAAGATATCTACATAATATGCACCAGAAAGGAGTTTCTAGACTATATGGACTGGTAGGAACAGAAAGTAGAGTTTGACCTGGCAAAGTCAATTTGGTAAACTCAACAGAGTATACATTGCCAAATTTACTACTTTGACATACTCCAATGCTTGATTAATACCAAAATTATGTGAGTAAAACACAAAAAGTTGTTTGAAAAGTTCTATAAATTTGAGACCATCATAAGCAAAGAGTTGGATGCAAATTCACCACATTGCAGAGTTTGCCGAAAATGCAAAGATATAAAAGTTAGGAATGAATGTGCAGTCAGAAATTTACACTGCTGTTTGGACTTTCATTAATAACCCAATTTATGTAATATATGTATAAAATAAAACAAAATAAAATGATAAAATTAAAACACATAATATAAAATTATATTACATGGTTGACCACTGTTTTGTCTGCTTTCAGAGTTTCAAGGCAACTTTGTATGTATTTATTTTAGGAAACAAAACAACCCCCGCCTTACTGTATACACCTTTATATCTATAATTATCATTAATCCATATTAATAAGTCTTCACTCTTTATTTTGTACACTATTCTAGCACATTCTATTCTTCCCGATTTGCCATGCCAGCAAAAGGCATTCCCACAGCTCTCAATCATACAGTCATTCTTCAAAGAGGGACTAACATGCACGCAAGAAACAAGCAACTACCTAAACACACTTTAGCAACTTTTCAGATAAAGAAGTTAAAATAACCCACTTAATAAAATAAAAGGAAATTAAGAGAAAAACAAAGTAAAGAAGGGACTGCAAACAACTCACTTGACAAATCATCAGAATGGTCACAATCACATATTCTTTAGATTTAATCTTTGAGATATGTGCAACATTCTTGCTTAAGATATGAAAAATTAATTTGTATTTTTGTACATCCTCTCTCTTACAACTCAAATACTACAGATATGCAAGGATGGGAACAATTCAAGAAGTGGCCACTAAGAAAATGAAAAAAAGAAAAAAAATCTGCACTAGAACATTGAAACTGGAATTCTTACATGAAGTGTAACATTTTATGGGCTGATGATTGTAAATTTGAGATCTTTTCAAAGTCCTGGAAGGCAGTATGTACTGTATAAGACAATGATGGACCCTTCAAGCCATGTCTAGAACAATTAGTTACACATGAAGGAAGATCAGTTTAAGTTTGAGGATGTGCAAGAATGTCTAGAGTTGACACTGTTTTTTGACTGAAGACACTGCAAATTCTGATTAGCACAATTTTATCTATACACCATGGATTACCTTCTGTGAGGTCTATGACTGGGGGAAATTTTTTTGAAAATTAAAGCCCACAGAATACACTAGTGAAGATTAAACCATAAAAGAAGATGCTAATGTTTTGTAAAGATTGTGTTGGCCACCCCAGTGTTAAAACGCATTCCTGAGTGTGTTTTGATTTAATGGATTTTGATTTAATACTGAAGGGTTTAAAAAAAAAAAAAGCATACAAAGGCTAAATTAGGTCCAATAGATATTAATTCAGTTGTAACTAAAATTTTATTGTGTAAAGGCTATTGGATTATTGTGGCATAGGTCCTATAAAGGACTAAAACACTGCCCTGAACAAAATCGGTCACTGTATTTGACATTGCAGTAAAGTTCACTCTATAGATCTTTATTGATATCCTGAGAGTGTCACTGTTTATTAGAACACCCAGGTGTTTAACACAAGTGCAACCTGGTTTTAATATTGTATAAAATTAGTATATTAAGAGAGAAGAAATGTAAAGAATAGACAATTGTAATCGGTTTGTCAGACTTAGAATTTATTTTTTAGTTTGATGCAGCTGTATACATCATTTCCAACCTCTGGGAAAAAAGCTAAATGTACATAACAGGTACAATAAAACAAAAATTTTAACTTCTTAGTTTGTTCCCAATTTATGTAGAACTAATATTTTACCATTTCTGTTATAAATAAGTTATGGAAATAAAAGTGCATGAAAACAACTAAGATATAGAAAATATAACAGTATATTCAATAAACATAACCTGTCAATCAGAATGATACATTTGAACACATTAACAAAATAACATATTGCTCCCTGTAGACGATTTCCATAAAATCTATGGCACTGGATGGGTAATCTGGCAACAGTCAGTGAGTCTGTCTGGGTATAGCACTCCATGTCAACATACATACATTTCATAAGCCAGTCCTTTAAACAATGCTTTTAAACAGTAAATCTCAGCTGTGGAATATAAACATGAGACATCCAATCACCTAGGGGGTAATTCAGCACAGTGCGAAGTTACCTCCGGATCCTTTGCATCACTTCGCAGAGGCCGTTATGCGCTTACTAATGTCCTGCATGTGCACATCATCGAAAGCTTTAAAGGGATTCCAGTCTCGCGAGGCGACTCGAGTGGTCTCGCCGAGACTGGAATCCCTTTGAAGCGTTCGCTGATGTGCGCATGCAGGACATCAGCGAGCGCATAACAGTCAGTGCGAAGTGATGCAAAGGATCCGGAGGTAACTTCACACTATGCTGAATTACTCCCCATGTGTTAATACACAACACAGCTAAACCATGATATGTGTGCAAACAGCATATTTTCACACAGTACCTATATTTAACAGAACATAAGTTTAATTTGTGTCCAAACTTCACGTTTATGTTTTATTTTTTTAAATGGCATTGGAAAAATTTGATTCTAATTGTTTTGGCCACTTATACGGCTCTCACAGTGCTATGCATTTCCTTTATTAACATGCTGATAACATCAGAGAGGCCCCACACAGCTCATAGTGATAAATTGTCGATGTAAGTACAGTGCCAGATTCTGTTGCTGTTTTACTTCCCTTTACAAAGTAGTCCTGTTATGATTATGTGCAGTGTGGGACTGCCCTGCTGTCAGCAGCACTGTAAAGTTATGTTAATGTTTTTAGATTCTTTACTGAAAATAAGTCTATGGGACTGAAATTCAAGCCACACACTTATCTACAAGTCTAGAGGTTTAATTAGATCCTCAGGATGCACTAGTAGCAGTTGACTTATTTTGTGCAATAGTGAGTTATTCTGCCATAAGTGGGATGCAAGTAGATGTTGTAATGTTTCAAAATTAAACAGCAAAATCTTTTTTGTTTACTTATTCCTAATTGTCGATCCTTTACTAGACAGAAACTATCTTTATTTTAATTTGATAAGAGTGCCTCTTTGAACTTCAAAACAATCTATTTCTAGTGCTGAATGCAGTGGGGCAGATTGCATTGCATTCCAGTGCATAATTCAATGTTTTCTCTGAAAACCAATGTGGTTTAAAAATGGAGAAGTAACAAGAAAATACTTCAATTCTATAATGCCAGGATGGCATCTAACCTGAATCAGAGTCACTGTTATCAGAGCTGGAACCACTGTTGGTGCTATCATCAGAGCTGGAAGAGGAGCTACTGCTACTCTCACTTAATCGACTAGGTCCTCCAAATGGATGTTGGACTGCAGTATCTTCCACTATAAATCAGATAAAAGTCATATTAAAAAAAAAAAAAAAAAAGTGAACAGATGAATGCAGCAAATACTTTCATTACACAATATCAAACTGTTATCATTCTTTTGTTTCTGCAGATAAAATTTGCCAACTATTTCTGAGTTCTTAAAATGTAAAATCATTTGAAAGCAATGGATTTCCAAGTTTGCCATTTGCCTTGGGGAGCTACAATGTCTTCTCACACTAGTGAGTTCCCTAAAAAAGCTGCTGTCCCTGGCTTAGATGACCCTGTGAACAATTACAATTCATAAGTATAATCAGGGCTATTGTTTCCTCTAGACATCCTTGGGCAGCACCTTTTGGGGGGTCCTTCTTGTGTAGCGGCAATACACTACTGCTGTGTTCTGACAGCATCAGCAGTACAGCATGGGGGTTGGGGGCTGTTGCGGCAGTGGTGACCCCAGGGGAAGAAAGCCGAATGGTTCCACCTAAACAAGTCCTGACCCTAGTAGTGATCACAGTTAAAAGGGGTCCTGGCTCAATCTGAACTGTACAGATGTCTACTATGATTTAAAGGTGCTGGGCTACACAGTTCAGAATAAATAGAAATTGGATAGGCAGGCAAAGCTGAATTAATGATATTAAAACAAAGGTGTTTTACATTAAAAATGAAAGAAATGAAAACATTTGCAGCTCAGGATGTCACTCTCTTTAAGATTCAGATTTTCTTCCAGACACTTTTCTAATACACATACACACAGACTAGCTTCTGGGAATAGAGCAAAAATTTGATCTTGTACTGAAATGAAGAATATAAAGTATAGAACATATTTTCCTGCCTGTTCAGAAAAAAAAAAAAAAAAACACAAAATCTACCTCTGGTTTCAGTTTTCCTAGTCGATGTTAGCTGCCCACTGACATCCTGAAGTCGCTTTTCTAATTCTTGCTTTTTTTCTTTATTCAGCTGCTCCTTTGATTTTAAAGATTGGTCACCTAAAACATAAAAGGTCAGACATACAATGCTCATTAACTTGATTTCTCTTGGATACAAGGTTAAAACTTTAGAAAATTCACCTACCGCTTGACTTTTTAGGTCTCTTTCTTAGGCAAGCCATAACATATTTTTCTAGATGCCGCAACGTTGACTGTTTTAAAGTCTCAAAATCAATTTCAATTTCATGTGGATTGGAGTCTTTCAAAGATGGCTCTCTGGATTGTATTATTTGTACAATACGGCCAAGCTTCTCTCCTGGTAATTTATTTATATCCAAACTTAACTGCCTTTTCTCATCATAACTCATTGGTTTCACATTGTCTTCATCATCCGAAACATGTAATTTCTTCTTTGTAATACTAAAGCATAACATTTAAAAGTAACAAATAGCAAAACTAAAATGTATTACATTGATAAAATTACTATTCATCTATACCAAAAAGTATCATAAAATTAAACAATTATATAAAAATGTTCTTACTAGAAATATATAAAGACATAATTATTTTTCCAGATATATATATATATATATATACACACATATACATATATACATACATACACATATACACACACAGAGCCGGCTCTGGCTCTATTGGCGCCCCCCTCCAAC
>WMED01024088.1:0-11307 GCA_019650415.1 Pipa parva
CCTGATTACAATATATATATATATATATATATAGAAATATTTATTCCATACACTGGTAAGTTTTCTTTATTTGGTCAGAAAGAGACGTTGCTGAGGTGGGTAGTTATGCTACTATTCCTATAAAATATTTTGTATTTATTTGTAATCATTTTTTTTTTGTATTGAAATGTTTTATTACTTTTTTATATTAAATATACATGTAAAAAGTGTCATAAATGTAGGAAAAGTGGCAGTTAAATCTTATTTTCTGATTTTTCTTATCACTTTAACATTAAAAAACTAGTTAAATGTGCCCTGGAGGTGCCCACTGGCCTATTCACCCTAACCATATTTATAGAAGAAGAAATACAGATGTTCTAAAAGAATAATGTCACAATAAATCAAGTCTGAGGCATTTTCCTGTGTTCTAATTCTGTTAAATATGTATAGGTTTGTAACTGCTGCAGGAAAGAGAAAACTGGACAGTAATTTCCATATCTATAAAGACGGCAGGGGGGGGGTTTAATGAAAATAAGGAAATTAAATATAAGGTTTGAGAAAACAAACAAAATATCAGACATTAGTCATGAAAGTGATACTGACAAACACAAATCGAAGAGCTTTTATCTTTTAGAAAGCATACCAATGCTCTGTCCTTTCCTGATACAAACACAGAGATAAACAAGAAATTATGTTGTTTACCTCACTATTCTGGGCAGAGTTGTATGAGCAGCCATTTTGGATTCATACAGTCTCTCTGCTAACAAAAGACACTATGGCAGTTGAAGTTCTGCTTAGTTCTACAGCGCTTGGAACCATACCTCCCAGCATTAATGGGACACTTGAAAAATCAAAATAAAATAAAAGTTTGCATGAAATCTTTTTCAAGTTTTCTCTTTCCTTTTTTTAGGCTAATTATATACCAGCGATGTTCTCTAGTGCTGCAGACATTTCAGCTCATTGACATTTTATAAGAGGAAGGACAGTACAGCTGTGGCTTTTACCTGTTCCTGCCTTGACCAATTAAAATGTATTATATTGAAGTCTTACATAATGTTTCCAGTTCCTCCCTTTTAAAATCATACATGTAAAATGGTGATAAATTCCTCTGAATAATCAAAAACCTGTCATTCAGGGCTGCATTTACTGGAATAAATTTATCCAAAAAATTTTCACCTCTGTCTCTGATTAAAGTCGTGATTTGATAAAATTGGTAAGTGTTTTTCTACTATTTCATACATGCCAAAATTACCTTTAAAATAGGTATACTTCTCAGATATTCACACAATAATTTATCCACAAGGAATATGCTCACAGCGGCTCAATCCTTCATCAGTATGGTGAATATATTAGTTACTCATGCCAATTCACTTCCACTGTGTGCTCTGGAATACAGACGCCCCATCAGTCATACTTTAGCAAAGATAAAAATCCACAATCTCCATCTCTGTTAGATAAAAGAGCTTTTATTTCATCCAAATAAAAACACAACATACGATAAAAGACTTTCAACATGGCATCAAGTCCTGTGCGTTTCGCACTGACAAGTGCTGGATCATAGATTCTGAATCCACTTCAGATAATTCTGATTTTATTGAAGTGACTGCTTCCATAGCAAAAGTGTTTCCACCCATCACGTTTTACTTTTGAAATATACCTAATGCATATCTGAATAGATTTTAGTGCAAGTTTGCACTCTGAATTATTTATGTTTCCCTTTTTAAAAGAACAGTAACATCAAAATAATGAAAATGCCTCAAATGCATGTATAGGTACTATATATTCAATCTATGATTGCAAAAATTACAAATTATGTGTATAAAGTGTGATATTTAGCTTTAGGGAACACTTCATCAGATCAAACCCTCATGAAAAAAAATCAAATTTTTTTTTTTTGTTTTCTTTTTATACTGATACAAACTTTCCCTATATCCAAAAACAATTTAAAAATATTATTTGAATATTAATGATTGTATATTCTTGGGTAGCGTAGGGTCTTCAAAAGAATCCATGATGCAGACCAGCTTTACTAAATAGACAAACTAGCTGGAAATACAAGGTGAAGACACTGGGGGTTATTAATTAAAGGGTAAATTCACTCACTTGTCCAATTCACTTCGCATCAATTCGGGATACTACATTGCGGAAGTAAGGAACTCACTTCTCCTTATTTACTAAGGAGCAGCTAGGCTTGGTGAAGCTGTGTAAAGATTGGAATAAAATGAGCTTCCTAGAGTGGGCTTTTCAATTTTACTAAAATGTTGCATTGAAAGAGAGAAGTTAAAGAATTGTGTTAACGCTAGTGTTATGATCCTCTCTTCATCAGCTTGTAACAATGGATCTGTGTTCTGTCAGTTCCTTCAATCCCCAACCCCATCATTAGCATTATGTGGGCAATTGAATAAAGTGTGAATGCGCCTTCAAATTGTGATACTATTCTTATTGACTAATGTTAAACTAATGTTGCTACTTTATCACTATATTTTCTCTAATATTTTAATGTACAGTCACCTTATGCAACACTGGAGCTCTGCCATCAATCCCTTAATTCGCCACTCTGATCAAGCGAAGTCAAATGGGTAAATTCAGAGCAATCAGCCTCTCCAAATTCGCCACTTCGACAGGCCCTGCTGCTTGCTGAATAGGCAAGTTACATGTGCATTCAAAGTGATGCAAAGCACTCCGTAAGTCCACTAAAAACTGGAAGCATCCAATTTGGTCTTGTAAGAAAACAAGGCAAATGCACATCAGTCTTATCAACTTTCTAATTATTTTATTACAGTAAATAAGTGCAAAATTGGGAAGATTTATTTACAAATGCCTTGTTGTCTTATGCTTATACACTGCAGGGTTCAGTGGGCTTTATTACACTCAGCAAGTATATATGGATGTGTGAACTTTAACTTGTTTTTTGCTAAATGGTTAGTGTATTCACCACATCGCAAAGTTCGCTCAAAATGTGAATATGAAGCAGTAAATAGATTCAAATTCAGACCATTATGAGGCTATTCGGACTTTAGTCCATAACCCCCAATGTGTTTGGCAAGAATTATCTTTTATCTTCTAGTGATGAATAAATACATTGCTCTTGACACAAGAGTCAATATTAAATTTTAATTCAACATTTTCCAAGGATAGTTACAAATAGTGTTGAGCGTAATCTGGGTGCATTGGTAGTGAGCACAATCTTAATGGGTATGAAACTAAGGCAGGTGCAACCACAGGAGTGAATGGAAGCATATGGTACAAAAGGAAAAAAGGACTCCTGAAAGGAGGTGCACACTGCATAAATCAAAATTTACTAATGATCAATAATATAAAGGAAGTAAATGAAAGACAATGATTGGACAGAAATATTTAAAAACAATTAAAAACAATAAGACCCAGCAGACATGGCCAATGGTAAGAAAATGTGCAGACAGACAAGCTGAATGGATTCAAATAAGATGGTCAAAAACCTTTTATTATTGTAACCAATGATTTTCTATATTTTTTAGACTTAATGGAATTAGTAAATATGAACAGAAGAAAAGGAGGTAATCATTTTAAGATTAAAAAGCAATAGAGAACAAAACAAGAAAGATAAATTGAATATTTTGGGATAACTGTAACAGTTCTAATCAATAGAGTAAAAGCAGACAGTATTTGGGATTTAATTCTAGATGATTTCAGGATAATTCTAATGCTGCACTTTGGAAATTGGCACAGACTGACAAAGGTCACGTGCTAAATCACTGCTCTCAAACAAGTTATTTCTGAATTAGACTTTATTAGCTAAAATGGGTTTTAAGGATCTGCATATGTGTGTAGGGGGTGAGTTAACATAACAGATATCTAATTTACAATGCAGTCAGATAAGACAACAAAGGGGGCATAGGGGAATTGTTCTTAAAACTGAATAAAAATGAATTATACCAGAGAAAATAAAAAAAGACATTTGGGATATAGGCAGAGAGTTAGTTCAAATTAATCAAGTACAGCATTTATGATCTTGTACAAGAGAAAATGCCTTTATATATACATATATAAAATAATTTTTTTTTTTAATTAATTTAATTAAAAATTAAATTGTCGCTTTGACAAATTTGATTTCAGTAGAAGAGGATCTCTTTTTCTTTCCTTGTTTGGATTAATGCTTTGTCAATCATCATGCACTGCAGAAAAAATCACTGTATATGATTTTTTTTTTACCCCAGAAGTGTTTTAAGATAGCAGTATTACCTTTACCCCTCCCCAGAATGAATCTATTCAGACACCCAAACTGGGAAATTTAGCAAATATATGATAAAGTGCCTATGTAAATTAATGAGTTTGTATCATGTACATTCCTAGTGCCTGAAATATAAAATCTTAAAGAGGAAATACAGTCTTAGGAAGAAAAAATGCATTTATTAAATGTCTATCCCTCCAGGAAGATATGTATATTCTATTATTTATTTTGCGTATTTATATAGTACTGACATCTTCGGCGCTTTACAAAGATTATTGTTACAATAACAATAACCTTTTACAATAACTGTAGCAGCATCAATATTGTACAGGGTTGATATTAAAACAATACAACACAGACATGTGTAGTATATAGTTACTCACAAGTACAAGAAAATACAGCAATCTCAGTGGAGGTCCGAGGAGGATATCATGAGAGAATGCCCTTCTTCATCCAGTTATTGAATAAACCCCCCAGGGCTTAATGCCTAACATTTTGAAATCCTTGCAAATATATAGGTATATTTTCACCTGTGCTACACAGTAACAAACACAAAGTTCATTGAGAAAAATATTTATTCATATAATAATTATATAATGACAAATTAAAGTAATAAATACAGACAGGTCTTTGGATCCCACAGACAGTCTTTTTCTTCAGCATTCCCAGGTGATGTAAAAATAAAAAGAAAAGAAAAATATACATTTTGACTCAATCTATTATGCAATTGGTAAAAATTCAGATAAATGTTTATGGTAAAGAGACAAGTCAACATATACCTTAAATATAGCTAAAACCTTTTAAATAAATTATGTATCTGAAATAAAAGATACACAGTGTGGAATTCAGGAAAGTGAGAACTCACCTTGCGATGCTTCGCATCAGCTCGCCGAGACTGGTAAGCGCTCCCTGGACTCCTGCACGTGGAGATCAGCGAATGCTTTAAAGGTACTTCGGCGAGGCGACTCGAGTGGTCGCAAGGTGAGCCGAAGTACCTTTAAAGCGTTTGCTGATCTCCACGTGCAGGAGTCCAGGGAGCGCTTACCAGTCTCAGCGAGCTCATGCGACGCATCACAAGGTGAGTTCGCACTTTCCTGAATTACCCCCTTAACCTTTTTTGCATACTGAAATCTTTTGGAAATGAAATATTGAGTTAAATGCCTTATAGACTATTCAGTGGATATTTAGAACGATATAATACCAAATTAAATAACACGTAAACTGTGAAATTATAAAAGTGAAAAATAGCTTACCTTTCAGGGGAACAGTCATCCACAAATTCCAAATCATTTAGGAAACTCTTGTCCTGAAATAACAAATAAGGAAATGGATAAGTTTGGGGTGCTTTTAAAAATATATTTGAAGGGTCTAAACAAGTGATACTGACTATGGATCTACAGTATCTTCTTAGTATATTTTGATTAGCCTCCCGTGAAGAGAGATCAAGGTTTAAAGAATTAAAATCACTTGGATTTATCACAGTGTGTTGCCCACTAATCATACAAATAAAATGAGAAATCCTAAATAATCAGTTTAGATTATTGTTTCATGTAATGCTTTCTCTGTAGTGAAGTATAAAATTGTAACATATCAGTAAAACATAAGATACTGAAAATGAAAAATTCCATCCTACCTATCACTGCTCTGTCTTCAGCAAACCCGAGGCATTTTAGAATTCTTTCTATTATGTCTTCGTCATTGCCCAGGTTGTTGACAAATGGATTTTCCTGTAATGCCATAACTGTTGGCCTGGATGCAGGATCTTTTTTCAAGCACAGCTTAAAAGTGATAAACATTACAGTAAAAGTACAGCAATTCCTATTGTATTTTTCTTAACATAATTACCAAAAAGCAGTGTTAACAAGAAGGCGTTTGTAGCTTCCAAAGTCGTTATAACATTGCAGCAGAATTATTAGAGGGTTTCAATTGTCCTCCTCGGGGTTATTATAATGGAGGAATTTTAAAGGTTGCACATGATAGACCTAACTTTTTATCGACCTCATTTACACTTGCACTACAACTCAAAGCAACAAAATAGCTTATATCCCCAAGGATCAGAAATTTGAAATTGGTCCTTCACAAATTGCAGTCTCAAGTCCATTACTCCACATTTTTCTGAAATCTAAAAAAAAAAATGAACTCAGAAAATTTTACCAATAAAAATGAGATGTAAACTGTATCAGCAAACCCCATCCCACTCTATAGGGACCTGTTATATAACAACTGACTCTCCAACTGTATCAGCAAACCCCATCCTACTCTATAGGGACCTGTTATATAACAACTGACTCTCCAATACAAAATCATTCAAAGAATTCAATAGAAACAACCACAGAACTTAGTTTCCACCAATGTACTCTGAGAGGTCTGTCACTGTGATGCTTTGTGAAATGTAAGAGACTGGACAAAGGGGGAAATGTATCAAGTGGTGTAAACGTAAAAAATAGACGCAAATTACTTTGCTTTCATTTATTAGCAATTTATGACTTTGCATCCATTTTGCACCAGCTGTGCCTGTTTTTTATTTTTGTGAAAATCAGTGTTTAAGACCAGGCGCACATGATTTATAAAGGTTACAATGATTTTAAGACCTAAAATTAACGCCTGCCTGAACCCTGGCATTAAAGAATCAGGTACACATTTGTATAAAAAAACATTAGCAATTCCTATTTTGCAGCAAAGATACTCTCCGGCACTCCAAGAAGTAAAAATAAAAACTTCTTTATTGAGAAATATCCATTATAACCAGAATCCGGTCAAACACATTAAAAAGCAGCACCTTACGCGTTTCGCACTGAAAGGCGCTTAATCATCATTATGACTATGATTAAGCGCCTTTTGGTGTGAAACGCATAAGTTGCTGCTTTTTAATGTGTTTGACCGGATCCTGGTTTTAATTTATATTTCTCAAAAAAGAAGTCTTTATTTTTACTTCTTGAAGTGCTGGAGAGTATCTTTGCTGCTATTTATTGGATTAGGAGGTCGTCCTCTCTTTCCAGAGCACCCGTTATTTTATGGAAAAGGAATGGATGTGTGCTTTTTCATTCACTTTTGGAACTGAGATGCATGTTGTTAATGTAATTCCTATTTTGCATCCTCTTTTTACACTAATGACTTGTTTGTGTGAAAAATGTTATCAATTTCCATTTGTGCATGGATATTGCTAACATTTGGACACAAACAGGAATTGCTAACATTTTGACACAAACCAATAATTAGTGTAAAAAAGGACACAAATAGATAACATTTTTACGCAAAAATTGAAGTTATCATTAGACCTACTTCTAATGGTAAATAGCTGTTATTTGTTTAGCGCCTATTTTTACCATTGCAATAACGCCATTTGATACCTTTCTCTCAAACTCTTTAGATATCGCTATTCCTGTGAATGCTGACTGTAGTTTCAGGAAACTACTGTGTAAGGTATATAAAAATTTCAGCTATACTTAAAGGTTTACTTATGATAGCGGCCTTCTGCTAAGTGAATGGCGGTGATTCAGAGAGACCAAATATCGGACTGCAATTATTAAAAGAAGCAATAATTAATAATACACAATAGTCAGTGGACATGCAGAATTTTGTCTTAATAAAGGTGCCTTAGATTGATTTTGTATTGCTAGTGTAACACTATTTTTACTTATCTTAGCAATTAAACAGGGTCCACAGGAGAAGCTGAGACTGAAGTAGGAACTTCTGAAAAGGCACAAGGAAGTGTCTATGTCAATTCAGTGTAAATTGCTGTCTGTTTATGTTGCTGTTTTGCTACTTGAACTTCCTTGTGCCTTTTCAGAAGTTCCTACTTCAGTCTCAGCTTCTCCTGTGGACCCTTGAGTGTCAGTTCTTCAGCTCAGCCTGCTGGAATATTTTCAGGTCTGCTTTCTACTGCCTTTCCTGACAGCTCCAGTGTTTGGTCTCGCTACTCTCTGTGTTAAAGGTATGCTATGCTTTGTGTGTTCCAGTGAGTTGTAGTTCTACAGTTCTAGTATCTACTAGTGTTTTCAAGTGTTTCAGCCAGCTGCCACCAGTGGGGGGTTAACCCAAGGGCAGTGACCTGGGAGGTGCCTGCCACAAAGCCCAATACCTCCTTACAGGGGTTTAATGGTGAAGACCTGGCCCTCCTTAGATTCCACGCCTCTGTGCTATTCTGTGCCAACCCCAATGTGGTAAGGAAAATCCTCTTCACTTCCGTTTCTGCACTTTTCTGCATTTGTTCCTGTTTCTAGTATACCTCAGTGCCTCCAGAGGCGTAATGGGCTCTAGTTGCTCTAGTTCCTTTAGTGGCATCCAGTCCCATGGTTCCCCATGTGTGTTCTCCCTGCACTTCATGTTACCCGTTTCCAATTCACTACATCTCCGTGACAGAGCCTGTAAAGTCACCGTTCATCCCGAGAGATCCGTGACAATATATACAGCTGTTATCTATGTGAAACTGTAATCTCTTGAAATATTTCTATGACAAAAAAAAATTCTACAAATAGTTAATAAATTATATTCTTCTATTTGTCACTGTAACTATTATCACAGATACAATCTATATACAGATATATTTCCTTTTCATTCTTAACCCACATTTCTTCTCAAAATATTTTCTCAAACTACACTTAAGCTCTGATCACATTTCCTTTACATTCCCAGCACAAATATTAAATATTAAATCTCTTTTGTCAAAACTTCTTGAATGTGAAACATGCTACAAGTAGTTGTCCTTCACTGGATGGTTCTTCAATGGTTATCAATGCTTAAAGGACCAGTAATGGCAAAAATGAACATAATACATATGTCTTTATGTTTTAAATACTTATTTAGGAAAATATATTTTCACTTAAAAATTAATTTACCTTCTATTTTTTTGGTTTTATGAATGGCAGTCATTAATATGCACATTCTACATTTCAGATAATAACAATGACATTGGGTGGGTGTTTATGGAACAGATGAACTAGTTCGGAAGGCAGTAATCGATGTATAGGAATAGCTGTAAACCACACATACATTCAGCAGCATGCATAGTTTTCTGCCCAAGTAATGTACATTGGAATTCAACTGTGAAAAGATCACACTGAAAATTTGGTATTTTATTATTTAAACCTGAAAATAATCACAAAGTTTATGTTTTAAATGTTAAAAAAAAAAAGGCTATGAAAGTAAAATGAAGATTTGATAAGGAAATTTAGCGTTCAGGTCATTTCCTGTATGCTATAGGTAACGGTATCCGAGTCATTTCCTGTATGCTACAGGTAACGGTATCCGAGTCATTTCCTGTATGCTATAGGTAACGGTATCCGAGTCATTTCCTGTATGCTATAGGTAACGGTATTCGAGTCATTTCCTGTATGCTATAGATAACGGTATCCGAGTCATTTCCTGTATGCTACAGGTAACTGTATCCAAATTATATAACCTTAGAAACAGTAACCTCTGCGGTAGGATACGAGAAACTCATACTGACACCAAGCTCGGTAGTTGAGACTCATTTTGGTTAATCGCCCAAATAGTATAGCAATACTAAAACATGTAAACTAGTATATTTACATATATCATGATGATTGGTTGTGTATATTCGTACATACATTGATTAGTTACTACACATTATATGGGTGGGAACCATTATAAACACAAGATAAATCACGTTTATTGTCTAAATAAAATATATGCTAACATTTAAGATAGCCAACTGATAGAGCATGAATGTGGAACAAAGGGCACCAAATGCCAAAGTTTATATATTTGTTGTTTCAGTACAATTAACAATAATACACTTGCACTATTAACCCCATATACATTGGTTAAGCATTTCTTAATGCACCAGGATAATGTCCAAAACCGCATGTTCAGTCTTTGAAAGAATTACTTGAACATCAGCGGAAAGAGAGAAGTGCTGACTGTCATGGACATCACTCCCTGTAAACTGACTTCTGCCTCATTGAAAATGAGTGGAAAAGCTTGAAGAGTAACATAGCCAAGCATTCACTAAAATCACTAGATATATTTTGGAACATTCTGCAGTCATGCTAGGATAACACGGACCATCACATTTTCCCCAATTTGTTCACTCCATGTCCGCTTGAGTGCACACTGAGACAACAATTATTTTAAAAAAATGTTTAAAATGTATGTACATATTTTGAAGATTCTGCTTTTGTTTATATTTTTAGGCGGATAATAGTTATTTTTATTGAGAAATTTTGGATTGAAAATAATGCAAAACAAAGGCAGTGTAAATTAGCAATCTCATGTTTTTGGACCCTATTGTATCTCTTTCATATATGTCAAATTCTCCCTGAGAACTGCTTTCCCAGAAGCTTGTATACCTCACCAGCAGTCTCTCTGTCATTCTAGCCTAACTACATATACTATGAAATAACATACCCGAAGAGAAGAAGCTGGATAAATTACAGAGTACAGATGGAATGAAAGAATATAGAAAATGAACATTCTAAAGCAGACGCCAGTTGAGTTGTCAGATATTCTATGTTCTATGTAGAGCAGCATCAAGCAAGTTATTGCTGAGATGCATTAGGTAATACACTCCTTAATAAAATAATCATGACTTTATTTTCTGCCCCAGTTCTAGAGCTTATTACATAGTAAGAAAACATATCATTTTTTTCTCTAAAGCTGCTTTTCTCACGGAGAATGTAATGTGCAAGACATGCATAGAAAAGGCCATTGCCCTTAGTCTTCAGTTCACTTGTGTATAATCTGGTCTGTTGCAAATTGTCTGTAAAAAAAGGGAAATAGTGACCTCTTCTGGTTTGGAAAAGGGAAAATGATGTCCTTGAATTATCCTGGGGATAAAAGAAATAAATAAACTTGATTTTGTCCTTCAGTAAATTAGAATATTGTGATTAGAAATTATTCTTAATTTCCATGTCAGTTCCATCAGGAAATCTATTAATATTGCTTACCCCACACAGCCTAAACTAGGTGCTGATATATAAGATTAGAAAATAAAGTGAGAAATTAAGGGGCTATTATGTGATGTAAAATAATTGGGAGATATTTTTAGATATTTTCTATAGTGTGTATTTTCTAAAATTAGATAAAAGTATCTAACAATCTGTCTATCTATCTATCTATCTGTATCTATCTATCTATCTGTATCTATCTATCTATCT
>WMED01024089.1:0-11307 GCA_019650415.1 Pipa parva
GGCAATGGAGGAGCTAGGTAGAGAGAGAGAAAAGTGATACCCGGGGTATAAGACGACCCCCAATTTTTCAGATGACTTTCAGGGGTTAAAAAGTAGTCTTATATGACAGCAAATACAGTATATAAGGAACAGTGAAAACATAAACAAACTTTTCATATAATATGTTACTAATAATTAGCTTAAATGCATGTCATTAATTCTCTAAAACCTCTACATTTCTGGAAGAAAGAAATACAAAATAAATGTATTATGGTTGAGTTGCCATTAAATTAAGTTGGGGTGTGGTTACAGGGCGAAATTTATCAAATGCGGAATTTTTACAGAGCGATTGGAATTTCGATTGATTGCTCAAAATTTCATTTTGGTCGATCGGAATTTAACTTCGGGCGATCGTTTCGCCTTTAATAAATTTCGCCCTTAAAGTGTCTGAAGGAGCGGTACCATGGTCCAAATATACCAATATCCAAATGTGTGTGAATTTCTAATAGAAAAGAAGTTTGATGAAAGTCCTTTTAGGTAATGGGTACTCTCAAACTATTAAATAAGCCACCTGAGGTCAATTTTTAATAAGGGTTTGGATTCAGTTAAGTCTTCGATCCAGTCAGCTTGGAGAGCTCTGTATTGTGCCTAAACCATAATGTAAGGATTAAGTACATCCCTGAATGAAAATATATTACTTTGTTTCTTGCCCAAGAAATAAATGAAAACCATTTCTAACTGTTCTTGTAGTACAAACCAGACATAATATAAGGATTTTGACATCTCAATACAATTATCCTGCCAGAAGAATAATTTTCACTTAGCATGTTTGACTCCTGTAAGAATACTGTGAGTGCAAACCAAAATCTTAAGCGATCAAAGACATTTCGGTTACTGTTTTTACTTTCTTCTGACATTTGTGATATCACAGAATAGAAACAATAACATATATAATGCTGAAATGGATTCTGCTGCTAAAACTAGAGTCTACAATGACACATTCTCTGTTCATTGTGTAATGTCTTTAGTTAAGGATTAAATTTTCAGAAAGAGGCTTTTGTTGCCACTTTCATAACACAATAAATGCCCGTTACAGAAGAATCTCTTTGCCAACTCCTTTCTTTGTCAACTTGTCAGTTTTGATTGTGTCTACTTGTCAACTTTGTCTTAAAACATAAGTGTAATTTTACAGGAACAGGAATTCACACATTCCTATCCTTTTTCATGATTGACAGAGAACCTTTTGTTTGGATCAGGCACATATTTTTTACTGTTCTTTTACAAATAAGGGCTATTTATATGTTTTGGTATTTAAGTGTTTCCAAAATATATAGAAAATTGGTAGAGTTAGTTAATTGCAGTTTATACTGAATATATTTTCATAAGAATTTGGGATGAAGAGTTTAACTTTGAAAAGTATTTGGATGACATGGAGCAGGCAAAGCATTGCCGCAGGGAAAAAGATTCCACTCCACAGCTAACAGACTGACTGTATTTCAGCAAAATTTTTCACTTGCTCTCAAAGAAATAGAAGAGTTCAATCGATCAGTAAAACTGACTGTGCATGAGGCAATTCCTTTATACCCCGAGATTGTTAGAGATGTTGCCCATGTGGTCACTGCTTTGCCACCAACCCAAGTTAGTGTAGAGAGGCTGTTCTCTAGCCTTAAAATAATTCAATCAGATTTGAGGTCATCTATAAAAGAGGATCTGATGGAGGTGATTACTTTTTCTCAGAACAAATTCAAAGACTCCACATATGTTATTCAGGATGTTTTTGCTGAAAACTGTTTTTTTCCCACTTACTGCAGCGTTTTGGATGTTTGCAATTTATTAAAGTTTTTTGTGTTCTAATTTAGAACACAAAAAACTTTAATAAATTGAAAATTTTTATCCAATAAATATATTTTATGTTCTACCTAAATAGCTTGATTATTGTATCATAAGGATAATAAAAAGCTTAAATTAAGTTATCTCTTAAACATGCGGCATGTATGAGGAAGACAGAGTTAGGGGAAATTGAGGAGTCGGAGTTGGGGCTTTGGCTTTACCGACTCCACAGCCCTGATTACTGGTACAAGAAAACTCAACCTGAATGTCAGTAAATACTAGGATTGTAGATGAACATCTGAAAGGATGCATGTTGGGTATCCATGCATTAAAAACACAGAAAGCAAATTGAAAACACAAAGTGGTCTGTCAATCAAGGAGAAGAGGGGTTGTATAACTTACCATTTTAAAATAATGTCATTATTTCAGAAAGTCTTCACGGTATAGATTTAGCCATTTGCCTGCTGAAACTCCATATATTATCCAAACTCATAATATTCATATTAACATCACATTTTAGTCCTGGTCATTTATTCTGTATATCCTGTATAAGCATGACAAACTGTGTTCTTATTTCGTCCAGCCAGAGTTGTGTTGTTAAGGCTCAGTAAAAACAGCATTGTTCTAATTTGATGCTATCTGGAATTATAGAGTTCCTTATATACAACAGTTTAATTGGCAGGTGGAGTGTAGCGTTGCTTATTCTTCCAATATTAATGGTGTCCAGTCAAATGGACAAATTTATAACCTTTTATATAATGCACTGGTTTGGAAGACTGACTACATTAATTTCTCTTCATTTAGAAACATCATTATTCTACCCAGTAATAACTAAGATAAAAAAAACCTCTTTTATAACATAGAGCAAGGGTGAGATTAAAAATATATATAAAAGTCTATGATTCATATCATTTGGGTCAATGGAACACTATTATCCCATGCAATTGTCAACGATTACATTTCCCCTTTGCATTGTAAGGGAGGTATCCCTGCATATTTACTAAGAAATTAGTCTCACCATATCTAAGATGAACATAAATGTATTACTTTTTACTAATTGGAATTACTAGAATTAAGTTAGACAAAGATAACTAATGATTGTTTTAGGGATCAGTGGAATATCTCCAGTTTTAAAAACTTTGGACATTTCAAAGGATAAAAATGTCTTGATTTTAAGTCCAAAAAAAAATGGATTTTACCCAGAAATGACGTACTGTTGACAATGCTTTGATAGTATTTAATTTTATCTTAGTGGAAATAGTATTTTGTTACACTAACTAGTTACTACAAATACATTGATCTAGAGAACATTAGGGAATTTCCTGCTCTCTTTGTAGAATGTACTAACCAGGTCCATCCAGATGAGACATATGACAACACACTTCAGTCTGTTTAAGTGTAGGGATAGACACATGCTTAAAACAGATATTTGAGACCACTAAGACATGAATTTTATATGTGCAGGAGAAATTTAGTACTGCCATAGAGTATCTTATGAATGGTGCAGGAAATAGTTGATAGATGCACGTGAAAGACTGCAGTGGCTTTTTTAAACTTACTAGTACAATTTGTTATAGACATGCCCTGATGGCAAAATGGGGGCATATTAGTATTTAGAACATGTGCGGACAATTATTTTTTGCCATTGGGGAGCATCAATGGCCCAGATGGCTTCAGAGGACCAGTGGGGCGTGTCTAGCATGCTGACACCTATGGCAGTTGGCCACGCCCCCCATTTTTACATCTTCACGCGGGCCAGTCTTAGAACAATGGAGTGCCAGATGGGGCACCCGGTCCGTAGTTTGCCCGGATCTGATTTAGAAGGTAGCTCACTTAGTGTGTGTGTAGACACAGTACGATCTTTTGTAACCAGAACTCTGATGACTAAATGGAAACATAAAGTAAAACTAAAGCCCATTAGTTAATTAGGTACATTTTGCTCTTGTTGAAATGGATTCTGGGTAAAAGTTAGATCAAATATGGATGTGAGAACATTCTTTTGACCTTTGCTAGGAAGGTTTCCCTTACTATCATCACACATGGCTATCGTCAGTAGAATGATTGTACTTGTTCAGTTCATTTTGAAGATTCCCTCCTAAAAAGGAAATAAACGTGTCTTCTTCGAATGACATTAGAATAATAACTATGTGATAAGTTGTTGCTGCTGATTCAAGAGGGTAGGGTGTGGTTTGGCAGGTAATGCAATGGTTTTGGCTCACTGTTTTTATATATTGATGTTTTATAAGAAAAAGATACGTTTCAGTTACATGTTTGTACAAGCTGAAGGCAGCGCCAAGTGATCTGAATGTAGCATTTCACTAACTTAGTGGGTGAAATTTTATACAATGGTGTTTAGACTGTTAATTTGATTGTGCTTTCAGCTGTCTACAGAGGTACCGGGAGTATTCGCTCAGCAACGGTTTCCACTTTTTCAAGACACCTTATTTTTTTTTTTACATTTTTTTTTTTTTTTTTTTAATCTTCAAGTGTTTCTTTTACAATAATTTAAAGACTTTCTCAAAGATATTTTATTTGACAGTTTGTATACTATTATGTGGGCTAAGTAGAAGAGACTTAGATAAAATAATTGAGTGCATTGCATTTTATCAAATGTATTTACTTTTCCATAGATCATTCATCCCTAGTATCTATAGTGGTTACATTTTTTAAAGCATAAGTCAATCCACTAAGGCTTGTTCACCTTTAACTGCCATGGCACAGCACAGTAGACCATGGGCTACATCTTAAACCTATGTTCTCAGAAGGCTCCCTGCCTATTAACTCTACTGGAGAAAACTGATGGTATATACAGTATATACTTCCTTATGTCGGCAGTCCCTAACAAAGCAAATGGAATAAAGGTTGGTTTGATTGTGCTAAGTGGAATTCAGAATATTTGCTTTGCAGAGTCATTGGTTCAGATTTTATTGAAAATTATGAAAAGAAGTAGAATTTGTTTCATGTTTCTGATTAGATTCCATCAATATTTCTGCAAATCTAGAAAGCTAATTACAGTTTTTGAGCTAGGCCCAGTGATTATTGCCTCTGAAACTGAATGAAGTGGTATCGTGTTTCAAAGGAAATGAAATAAGTTGTCCGTCTCTTAAGGGAACATAAGTAGGGTCAGTTAGTGGTCAGTGCATTTATTGAATGACAATAGATTTTCATGCATTACTGAGAAAATTTTCCTGACCATTAAAAAGTATGACGGTTTCAATTTTTTTTCTCCGTTGCACATAAATTATTCCTAGTGGTGGAATTAGGAAACTAGGAAAACCATCCCTGGCTTTGAGCTTTCAAATCCCTTTTGGCTTTGAGCTTTCAGTCCCCTTTGACCCCAAGTTCCCTGTAGGTCAGAGTTCCCTTTACCTCTGAGTCCCTTTAAGTCTGAATTCCCTTTGGGTCTGAGTCTCCTTTAGCTCTTTAAATGAATGAAACTTTATATTTTTGAGAAATATTGATATTACATATTAAAGTGGTATTCCATGGTTCATTGGCTGTTGTGGAAATAATATATGTTATTGAGAATTAATAAAACTTCGAATATATGTTAAAAATGATCACAGTTTCATAATATAAAATACTACAAGCATAAAGCGTTCTGTCCAACAGTAATAAAGTTCTCCGGCACTCTAATGTAAAAGAAAAAATCTTTATTCCATAATTTGATTAAAAACCAGGATCCATGCAGTGCAAAGTATAACAACAGCACTTTATGCGTTTCGCGCCCAAGGTGCTTAGTCATAGTAACCCATGCTAGGTAATGAATACAATATATAGAATTATATTTTATATATATACAATTATACAATTATATATTGTATTCATTACCTAGCATGAGTTACTATGACTAAGCGCTTACCTTGGGCGCGAAACGCGTAAGGTGCTGTTGTTATACTGTGCACTGCATGGATCCTAGTTCTTAATGTAATTATGGAATAAAGAATTTTTCTTTTACATTGGAGTGCCGGAGAACTTTATTACTGTTGGGCACTGGATTTGGAGTTTGCCTATTCTCCTTGGCACCCATTCGAATCGACCATTGTATACTGGATGTGGCTTTTCACTGTTTTGGGATTTGAGCGGCTTTTTGGTAAAGTGATAAAGCGTTGTCTGACTGACCCCCAGGGCTGTGTCACCAGTGGCTACTCTTATACACAGCACACACTAGGGGAGAATTGGGAAAGTAGACAGGTTGCACTGTATTTACTTATATTGAAAATAAATGTGAAACCTTTTGAGAAATATTGAGATTTTTCGATCTGGTTTCCAGCTCAATCCAACTTACTATGTGCTGTGTATAAGAGTTATGTTTGTAGAATGTTTTATATCTCACAATACAGTTATGATTATATATATACTAGAAATGGAGTACCCCTTTAAGGTATCATTTATTGCTATTGGTTGCTAGGACACTTGTATAACATTCTTGGCGAATAACTCTTTAGAGGTTTGTCAGGTTTAGTTTTAATAAACTGATTTCAGGACTGTTACATTGCATTCACATATATACACTCAACTCTTGATTTGTGTTCTTCTATTATGCTTTGTATCTTTGTCGCACTCACACGCACACTAGCTCCTCCTCTGCATTGTTTGTTACACTTCTGAAAAACTGATTTTTTTATTTTGTCTAACAGAGTTACATATCAGAGAAACGATGATGATGAGGAAGAAGCTGCCAGGGAACGCCGTCGGCGTGCTCGCCAAGAGAGATTGCGTGTGCAAAATGATGAACCGGGAGAAGGGACGGAAGTTAACTCCCAGAACAGGTATTTCACTCTCACCATATCCTAACATAGTAACATAGTTTATAAGGCTGAAAAAAGACAAAAGTCCACCCAGTTCAGCCTATCCTGTTTCTCTTAGCTGCAAAACTTGCATAAAGTGTAAGTAAAGTCACAAGCTGGCTGGCATTCTAAATGACAACCAGCCTGTGACTTGCAGAATTAATCCCTTCAGCAGGATGGGGGGATTACCCGGCACCTCAATGGTCTCTTTGTTTCAGTGCTGCCATAAGAGGGGACTTGGGATTGTCACTTCTCTGTTGAGAATGCCAGGTATGTCTTCCTGCAGCACAGACAACATTCAGCACATGTCTAAATCATGATGAGCCTATCTGTGCAGTGAACACATTAATTCTGGATCAGAGAGCTAAGCTCAGTGCTCTCAGAGCTTCCTAAGTCCTTCATTTCACACTGGAGGGCTTGGAAAGGCAAAAGGAAAGCTGGTTATCGTACCTAAAGGAGCATTTCAGAAATGCATTTTATTTAGCATGCCAGCCAGCCTGTTGTAGTCTCCTTTCTACTGTAGGGTCCCGATAGATCAAAACATTTTCCTTATTACTTTCTTAAAATATGTATGAGCAATTACATTATTTATCAGTTTTATTGGTCTATCCCTATAAAGGAAACAACAGCACAAGGCAAAAATGTACTTAATAACTTAGTTATTAATATTCTGCTGAGACCTACTGCTTGGCAAACTTTCACATAGAGAATAAAGTATTAGCAATGTTTCAAATGTAAAGGTTGCCCCATTAAAGTATTGTAAAGTGGAAAAACGATTACTGAAATCCTCACTCACCTTTTCACTCTGCAGCACTTGTAATCCCTCTGTAAAATATTCCTCCTTCCTGTAGAGTATGAGGCCACATCCCCACCCCTCTCATATTCTTTGTCTTAAAAACCGACTTTGTCCTAGTCAGAATTCAATGCTGCAGGGCTTGTGGAGTGAAAGGAAAGTATTAGATTACTAAACATGCACTAGCAGAATGAGTCATTGTGTGACCTCATTAGGGGGAGGAGACTTCTGGGCACTCTACAGGAAGTGCAAGTACATATTAATGTCCAAAAATAACTCAAAAATACAAAATCATTTTTACTTTTCAATGTTTAAGTTTATGTTTCTACATTATAAATATAATATATATGTATAGTTTGGTCAATAACTTTACTTACACTTTAAAGAAAGTTATTGGGCTTTCAATTAAATGTGCTTACTGCCTGCAAAAGTATACAATGTTCTCTTCCATTGTGGATTTACTTGTTACAATTGTTGCAGAGACTTCTACAGAACATGCTTGGGCCACCAACCCATCAAGGAGGAAATTCAGGATAAATTAGCAGCGGAACAAAACAAAAAAATAAATAAATAAAAATGTTACCAATATAATATAAAAATGTTTAGGATGAATATTAAAATATAGTTTAGTATATAGTAATATAGTATAGGCAGTATACACAAACAAAATTACTGGACAATTATTTTATAACTATTTTTTTAAATCTCTCAACAGTGTTACAACAGAGGTAACTAGATCTACAACTATAACAAATACTGATTTTTCGGTGGATGATGAAGCCGCATTGTTAGAAAGACTGGCAAAAAGAGAAGAGAGGCGTCAAAAACGTCTAAAAGAGGCCATGGAACGTCAGAAGGAGTATGATCCAACAGTAACAAATGAAACACTGTCAAAAGACAACAGAAATGGACAGAATGAAGTAGAAGAGAATAATATCCAAACAAAAGAAGATGACATTGGAACTCGTCGCACTCAATATGAAGTTGAGGAGACTGAAATAGTGACCAAGTCCTACTTAAGGAATGATAGGAGGGAAGAAGAGGAGGCAGAGCCTGATAAAGTTGATGTAAAGGAAGATGTGCAAGAGGAACCAGTGCAAGAAAGCATTGTTGAAGACAATCAGGTAGAAATGACTTTCAATATGAAAAGTACAGACCATGAAATACAAGTGATAAATGTAGAATTTAGAAAGGAAAACAGTTTGAGACTTGAAGGAGATGGTGAAGCAGATGAAAAAGAGCTGGAGGCAAAAAGAGCAGAGGAACCTGGGGAAGCAGAAGAAAGGCTGATAGCTGAGACAGAGAGGCAAGTAGAAAAGGAAAAGAAAGAGAATGAAGAAGAAGAAAGAGAAAGGATAGAGGCAGAGAGACTAGCAAAGGAAAAACTTTACGCAGAAGAAAGGGAAAGACTTGAGGCAGAGAGGAGGGAGGCAGAAGAAAGGGAAAGACTTGAGGCAGAGAGAAGGGAGGCAGAGGAAAGAGAAAGACTTGAGGAAGAGAGAAGGGAGGCGGAGGAAAGAGAAAGACTTGAGGCAGAGAGAAGGGAGGCGGAGGAAAGAGAAAGACTTGAGGCAGAGAGAAGGGAGGTAGAAGAAAGGGAAAGAGTTGAAGCTGAACAAAGAGAAAGGGAACAAGCAGAGGAAGAAGTGAGAGAAAGGCAGAGGCAGCAAGAAGAGAAAGAAAGAAAGGCAGCTGAGGAAAGGGTTGAGGCTGAACGAAAGGCTCAGGAAGAGAAGAAAAGGGTAATGGCAGAGCAGAAGAAAGCTGAGGAGGAAAGGATAAGGTTGGAGGCAGAGAAAAAGAAAGCAGCAGATGAAAAGAAAAAGGCAGAGGAGAAGAAGGCAGCAGAAGAGAGGGAAAGGAAAAAGGCAGAGGAGAAAAAGGCAGCAGAGGAAAGAGAAAGGAAGAAGGCAGAGGAAGAAAAGGCTAGGTTAGAAGCCAAAAAGAAAGAGGATAAAGCAAAAGCAGAGGAGAAGAAAGACAAGAAAGCAGAGGACAAACAGGTAAAGGACAAGAAAGCCCAAGAGGAAAAGATCCAGCCATCCTTCTTAAGGAAACAGGTAGATTCCACTGTTGATATTACTGCACGCATTGCACCTGTGTTTTTGAGAAATGGAATGCAAGGCCGTTTTTCAGCTTCACAGAGATGTTAAGGTCTTGGTATCAACTCAACCTGCTTAGTATTGTTTCACTTTACTCTGACTTTGCTTCAACTTTCAAACTTGCACTGTGCTTTAAAGGAACAATAGAGCAATAGAAATAGAAATATATTTGTGTGTGTATAAATATATATATATATATATAAAGACTGCAACTGATCTCTATCTGTGTTAGTGATACAATGTTTCTTTTTTGAAAGAAATATTTGTCATCTGTGATACAGGATCCCATATTACGCCTGCCCCTTGACTTATCTGATATAGCTTTCTCAGATTTGATTGGACTTTAGAAGGTATCTATCCAATCAACTGAGAGTATACTGCACCTATTTCCTATATGGGTAAGTCATTCGTTTAAAAGAAATTTGAAATGGAAGCATTTCAGTGAAAATAATGCAAAGGCTGCTTTTAGCAAAACCTAAAAAAGAAATCCTGTATTCTATTTATATCAACACAGTGATAATTATATGCCAACATTTGCATTTTCTGCATGTTTAGGGTGCTGTAATGTTCCTTTGAACGCACTCCTGACACTGCACTAAGGTGTGCAACATCTTTTTTTTCCTCTCCTGTTATATAGAAATAAACAGCATGTAAGGATTTTGTGTTGTTGAGAGCTTAATGCTTCCTACTGGTGCCAGAGATGTGTCCGCACTGTTGCAACTAATGTTTGTTGGATTCACCTGGATGTGTTGCTTGGTAAAAGTGTAAAAATATAACCAATTGGATAAGAAGTTTATATGTTACCATAACTAAAGCGTTAAAGCACTTTAACTCATTAAAAAAAATATCGAGGCTGCCATATTGAAAGCCTTATCTGACGCATTCTCAGAAATGTTAAAGTGTAAGAGTGAATATTAGCAAGTGTAGGGAAAGCAGCTGATCTAAAACCATTTGGCTTAGAACTACATAATACTGGAATACAATTCTCTAATTCCCTGACATTAGGAAAGGTCAGATTGTGCCTCATCAAATCAGATTCCTCCTAGATTGTGACCTAATTGAAAGAGCCAATAGTGATGGCTTCCTACTGGCTCTCACTCCCCCTCTCAGCTTGGAGTCACGTAACAGGACTAGCAGGAACCAGAGGAGTAGCCTCAGTTCTGCTAAGGTGGATCTGATACAACACTTTAGTAAAATATGTCCCTTTGTAAATATCTAAATCTGTTTAGTCTATTCATCAATCCTCAGTAGGGGCAATACAAAGGTTAGTCCAATTCTTAAGTATAAATGCAAAAATGTATGAAGGAGCTGTTCTGTATGTTTCAAATTTATTGCACTAGGTGACAGTTCAGACTTCTCAGAATGAGTCCCATAGACAATAATCAGCCTAATTAAAAAAAATAAACTAAAAATCAGTTAATGTGAACCCTGCATAGAGGATATCTGGCAGAGCATAAAAAGTCTTCCAGAATGTACAGATATCTCTGGGCTTTGACACTTACCACCAGTGCCGGCTCTGCTTGCCGCTGTATGTTTAGGGTACATGCACACAGCCAGCATTTAGAAATGGAATAAGAAAAAGTATTAGAACTGAAAGACATATAAGCCTAGTATGCACTTTTACACAGTGAAACACTTAAAGGATTTACAAAAGAATTAAATCATGATATTCAGTATACTGTACATGCTTTCATATTCTTTTAAATCATTTGGGCGCCACACATTTGACATTTCCATTATACTAATAAGGTTTAGGGGGGAATTCATCAAAGTCCAAATTCGCATGAGTTGTTGGCTTCGCGACAATTCGAGT
>WMED01024090.1:0-10194 GCA_019650415.1 Pipa parva
AAGTAGAATGCATGTGTATATATAAGTAAAGTAGAATGCATGTGTATATATAAGTAAAGTGCCTCAAAAACCTCAAGTATATTGATGAGCCGATTTACATTATCCGTATTTGCTGCAGACTATTCATTGTAATAGTATTGAACTATGCCACCATTAACACAATCTAAAGAATCCTCCGCAGCCTTCCTAAAAGGTACTGTTCAAGAGGGTGTGACAACTAATAAAAAAAGATAAATTAATAATGACTAAGAATATTAAAGGGGATTATTCAGTAAGGTGCGAATTCGACTGTTGAATTCTCAAACAGAGGATTCCCATAGCAAATCCGCCACAATTTCCCCACTGTAAATTTGCAACAATTTTCCCATAATAAAGTTGCGACTGTGACAATATTCTCATTATAAAGACGCAACTACAACAGTAGCAGACTATTGTGACTGTCTTTATCTGGCGAATTCACACCTATACGCAACAATTCAGGCTTTAGTGAAAAACCCCCTTAATCTTTATATTTAATTATTAACAATAATCCACACAACTTTTTTTTTCATTGTATTTGTATAATTGTTCCTTTTTATCATATAGTTTACGGTGTACAAAAAATATAATTTCGTTACATATTTGTATTTGTATATAAAGCTCTGCCTGGGGTAGTTACCATCATTTGTAAAGATAACACCCTATGGTTGTAGCCACTAAGGAACCTGTGTTGTTGCTTTCCAGAGATAAGCAGTATGTCAGTCCATGAAGTCACACTATATTGCAAACCCTCAACAACTTCTGATTATGTATTAACTCATTTTTTCCCCTCATTTTAGAGGGAAAAATGACACGTGCTCTACATCTGGTATTTCATAGCTTCCCTGTTGGAGTTCAGTGAGATGTAGATTTGATGACGTTTGGCTACAATGAAAATTTACCAATGTATATATACATATTTTTATTAAAAGCAGATTATATCTGCTTTTTATAAAATATCTGTAAAAAGAGTTGCCTCGCCGAGACTGGAATCCCTTTAAAGCTCTCGCTGATGTCTGCGTGCAGGACATCAGCGAACGCATATCAGTCAGTGTGAAGTGAGGCGAGGACTCCGCACCTCACTTCGTACTATCGTGAATTACCCCCCTGGTCTTGACCTCCATGGCGGAGGCTCCGCCGAACTCCTGAGACCGACTCACCGAACCCCTAGGGTTCAATAGAACCCTGGTTAAGAACCACTGTTCTAGAACCTGAACATAGTTCTCTGCATTAATGGTGCCTTTCCAGACATGCAAGCTGCCCATGCCACAAGCACTCATGCAACCCCATACCATCAGTGATGCAGACTTCTGAACGTAGCATTGATAACAACTTGGGTTATCCTTGTCCTCTCTGGTCCGGATGACATGGTGTCCCAGTGTTCCATAAAGAACTTCAAATCATGACTCATCTGACCACAGAACAGTCTTCCATTTTGTCACAATCCATTTTAAAAGACCCCTGGCCCAATGCCAGACACTGACACTCTGAGAAGCTCTTTTTATACCCAATCATGTTGTCAATTGACCTAATAAGTGTTAATTGGTCTTCCAGCTGTTCGTTATATGCTCAATTTCCTTTTTCCAGCCACTTATTGCTACTTGTCCCAACTTTTCTGGGATTTTTTGACACTGTGAAATTTTTAATCAACATATTTTTCCTTTAAAATGTTACATTTACTCAGATTAAACTTTTGATCTGTCATCTATGTTCTATTACAAATAAAATATTGACATTTGCCATCTCCACATCATTGTATTCAGTTTTCATTCACAATTTGTTTAGTGTCTCAACTTTTTTGGAATCCGGTTTGTATATTAATGTAGCATTGTGATCATTATTTGTATAATTGTATGTATAATTTTGTTTATAAAGCTCCACAAATTTACGCAGCGCTGTACAGTCCAGCAATAGAAATATAATAGAAACATGGGAAAAGTTAATTACACAATACAAGTAAAGTATCACAAGGATACTTCACTTTAACTGCTAGGTTGTGGTTGACACAAGAGGTTGGAGGTTGCGCGCGGACTATAGACATGGACATGGTCCCTGCTCCATAGAGCTTACAATCTAGGTGAAATTCTGCATCTCTGACTCTGCAATAACTAAAGGTAATATTCAAATGGCAACCTAAACTAATATCATATCTGTAGTGCAGTACTATGGGATAGATTTCATTGTCTCATACCGTAATTACTTACCCTGCTGTTAACTTACTATATCAACTATACTGTAAAGTTGAGAACATCTTGGACTTTAATGCTATGTTCCCCTCTCATGATGCACCTTATTTAGTGTACACTACTATCATGTTTCATTTCGCTCCCTCCAATTCATTTAATTATTTTGCTTTATTAGACAGGTACAAACCAACCTAAAACCTTTTTATTAAAATATATAGAACATTATCAGCAAAATGCTTCAAACCTGTTCCAAAGTGGAAAACAGAACATTTTAAACATTAATAGTAGTAATACTTGATTAATGTATTTATACTGTCCTAGAATACAACAATAATACTGTAAATGGATGGTTCAATAACAACGTGAGATTATTTAAAATGCAAATGTTAGGTTTAGGGATGGTCATATAGCTTTAAGAACAATATAGAGAGCTAGTGTGGCTTGCATGGGTTAGTACAGGTTAATAAAAGGGAATTCCAAGGAAGAGACAGTGAGATCTGTAGGAGTAAAGTTAATCATATACCAATTTTTAGCATTAGTATCATGTACAGTAGGAGTATGATGTGATGGGCAGTTGTTTCAGTGGAAACTGGAAATGGAAAAATAACCACAATATAAGAAATAATTCAGTTCTCAGTGATACAAAGAGTATTATTATGAGCAGTGAGAATCAGTTCCCATGACTGTACAGCTGACATTGAACATGATTATTATTATAACTGAAAACAGAATAGCAATGTAACATTAACCAATTACTTACAATAAAACTATTTAGAGTTCATTCTGCCAACACTTCTAATTCATTTTAAGGGGCATTACATGGCACTTTAATATATGGCACCATGCCCACCATATATGACATGCCAAACGCCAGCTCCATTAATATTACATTGCATTGTGGTTTCCAGCAGATGTTTCCTATAAAAGAGTTTGCAGAGGGACAGCAGACACTGCCATTTTAAATAACATTACTGCAGCTGGTCAAATTTGAAGACCTGGGATTTTTCCTAGCTGAGACATGCACTAATAGTATGCAATGTCAGGCAATGTCTGTAACTGCATCTTGGAACAACACCAGAGTTTTTGCTAAACACACTACTGTGCATGTGTCCTGTCAGGTATGCCATGAATAGAAGTCATTCCTTATATATGTATATTCTATATATTACAAGTGTTACTTACATCCCTTCCAATGCATCGGTATTCCTAACTCATGTTGTCACTTGATCGGTAATTTTTCTTTGGAATGTGAGTGTCTTCCCCAAACTGGAGCACTGCCATTAGCCCCCTACTTTGACACTTTCATCTGGTGAAGTTAGCTTTTTCATTTTTATGGTATTAACGTTCTTTTAAGCGATATAAATACTGGACTGTTCCTTTACAACAGGAAACCCAACAGTCTGTTATTCTGCGTCCCAACATGCAAAACTGCAATATTATAAACAGCCAGTGTGAATGGCCAGAATCGAGTTACAGCAGTTTACATTTTACAACTTTACTTTATATACATTTGACATTTTACACAACTTTCTACTTTTTACTCCAGAGAAAGAAGCTGCAGACAAAAGCAAAAGCCACAATTCTTACAGATGCTTTATTACAGGACTGTCTAACCTGCAGCACTCTCGTCATTATTACACTGCAACTCCCAAGTTGTTCACCTCTCTCCACTACTTCATCATCATACATTATATTACACTCCTCAGTCAGCACAGAAGCAGTCATTTATGGATTCATTGTTAATTGGAAGGACTGATTACTTTTTTTTTTGCAGTATAAAATGGAAGATCTGGAGGAACTTTTAATAGCCCCTTTAAGGCTGCCAACATCATAAATAGGAAGCTGTACTGCTGTAGAGAGCCAAGGCAGCTCAGCAAACTAAGAAAATGTATCATATTTTGGGGATAAACAACATTCTGAATACATTTATTCTACCTGCAGTTGATATGGGAAGACTTTTCCAAGCAGTGATTCTATTTGCCACATATTCGCAAGATTGGTTCTAAATTTAGTTTTATGTAGTCCAAGGCGGAAAAAGTAATTTTAATACCTACCGTAAGTGTTTTATTTGACTTGCCCATAGCAAAGGGTTATAAGATAATTTGATTAAGGTTTGCATCTTTGTCTATCGGTAATATATATGATTTGCTCCAACTTATGCAAGGCCAGAGTATATAGCATGTTCATTCATGGTACTTATGGGATGCAATTGTATCTGCTAGGAATAAAAGGATATCATCAGCATACAAAGCAATACATTCCTCTATGGGATGATGCAATCACGACCGTGTCATAACGCCGCAACTGCGCCGAAACAACGTACCCACGACTGTGTCAGAACGCTGCGACCACGGAGGTATGTCAAATTCCTAACACTTAAGTTGATAATAGTGGAGCTTCCAGGCATAAAGACTGTTTGATCAGGGGCCACTATTTTATGAATAACTTTTTTTAACATAGAGGATAGGATCTTTGCTAGTATTTTAATATCTGAATTTAGTAATGATATTGGGTGATATGATTCACAATGCATAGGGACTCTATCTTTTTTATGTATCACCACTACCAGAGCTTCATACATGGATGGTGGAAATTGGCTGTTTGTAAATGCCATTTCAAATATATTCAGCAGCAAGGGAGCCAGAGGAACTGGAACAGCCATCAAGGAACTGGAGTATTCTTTACATTGGTCCATAGCATCCAATCAGAGATTGGCTTTCATTTTCCTGGCTCCCCTATACCAGTAACTGCTAAGTGCCAACTGGTTGCTATAGGTTACTAGATCTTTGTAAAGACTGCCCTACTGATAAAGTGTTTATATATGAATTTATATTCATAGTGAACTAGAATATGAAAGGCATTTTGGGTTTGGGTTTCAAACATGTCAAAATGGATCATGAAAAATTCTGTTTAATGCATATCTATGCTTTCAGAAATCATTAAATGCATTTTAAAATTTTTGGAGATGCTCCAAAAAATTGCATGTGATTATATATGTGTTAATGATTATGATTTTAAATGCTGATTCAGGTACCTGTATGTCCATAGCCTAAGGTATAAATTAAATCATAGGTTACAGCAGACCAGGGCATTGTATGGCCTGCGGGCCACATCCGGCCCTGCAACCATCTCCGACCGGCCTGCGCAAGCTTGCAAAAACTGGGGGCATGGCCAACCGCCATACGGGCTGGCAAGTTAGGCACACCACTCTGACCCTTTTAAACAACCCAAACCTTTCACGTGGCCCCATGAGAAAAATAATTGCCCATCTCTGGACTACAGGGTGCTCTATAGTGAACTGCCTACAGCTAAATACAAATCTGCAGTTCCTCATGACGTATTACCATCAGTTGCTGCTTTTTCCTCTTTAAAATAGTGCTAACCACATACTTGCAAAACGTTTACACAGTGAAGATAACATGGTATTGCAATGACTTTGGTATTGTGATACCACAATTCAAGGAAGTTACTAACCCACATTTTAAAACCATATGTATTGTGCTATTACTATATAAGGTAATTAAACTAGCAGAAATATCACACAATTTTTGGAGAAAACATTTTTTTACTGATAATTCCTATTCTTTACTGGCAGGTGCGGGGGTAGTGGTCACCACTAGGTACTAGGGCAACTTTCTCTATAGTCCATGTCTATAGTCCGCGCGCAGGACATCAGCGAGCACATAACAGTGTGTGCGAAGTGACGCGAAGGATCCGGAGCTCACTTCGCACTATGCTGAAATTACCCCCTTAGGGTGAAATTTACTAAACTCGAAAAGATCGATTTTTGGACTTTTCAAATGTATTTCCTGTAAATATCGCTATTTGATTGGTATTGATTGATATTTTTCATTCGATTTACCGATTGAAATGTTTCAATTGGATTTTTCAATGTTAAAGTAGTCATACTTTACATTAGTACTTTGGCTACTTTTCTATATTTACGGATGAAATTTTCCAGCAATATTTACAGGGAATAATCTCAAAAATACCAAAATTGACCTTTTCGAGTTCAGTAATTCTGTCACACACTGCCTCTTCTACCCACATTTCTCCATGAACCCTAGCAGGTACTTCTATTTGGTTCCCTTCTTTACATTTTCTGCTAAATACGTTAGAGCACAAAAAAACGCCGTTAACAAATGTAAAATGTTCATCAATAACAATGTATGGGCGGATTAAATGTTCATCAATACAATGTGTGGGCGGATTAAATGTTCATCAATACAATGTGTGGGCGGATTAAATGTTCATCAATACAATGTATGGGCGGATTAAATGTTCATCAATACAATGTATTGGCGGATTAAATGTTCATCAATACAATGTGTGGGCGGATTAAATGTTCATCAATACAATGTGTGGGTGGATTAAATGTTCATCAATACAATGTGTGGGCGGATTAAATGTTCATCAATACAATGTGTGGGCGGATTAAATGTTCATCAATACAATGTATGGGCGGATTAAATGTTCATCAATACAATGTGTGGGCGGATTAAATGTTCATCAATACAATGTGTGGGCGGATTAAATGTTCATCAATACAATGTATGGGCGGAATATGGTTTAAATCCGCTAGGGGGGAGCAGAGTTCGTGCCACGATTCTATTGACAGAACGCTTTTGTTTCTGGAATGCTGCCCTCCCACCACTAGCAGGAGCTAGCGATTCAATGCAACTTATACAAATCTAATCATGTGACTTTAAACTGAAACCCGGAAGTGTCTTTTTATTTTTGGGAAGTTCGCTTTTCTTCGTTAATCTCCTTTTAATGTGGAGAATAGAAAGACTGATGAATTCGTTAATTCAGTAACAAGTGGAATGTGATTTTAGCCCTGCACGTCCAGCCTATTCAGTTAAAAACCTGTAACCATATAGTACTGAAGCAACAGATTGGCTTCGCGCTACAAGTGGCCTGCCAGGGCTGGCTGAACAGTGCTCATTGTTATTATCTGTAATAAAATCTCCAGGATGCTTTCTTTCACGTGTAGTTGCAATTTTGTCGCACTTTTTTAGGATTTTGTAAAGAGATTTTTTTTTCTCCTCCTCCCCTCCTCACACTCTTCCTGCACTAGTCACTTTGTAAATATACATACATACTGATGTGGGGTCACTATAAATACAGTGCCCTGCAAGTTGGGCTTGATGAATACCCTGTTTCACATGCCCAAAAATCAGGTGAGGCTTTGTTATCTTTATAAATATGTACAAATGATTTAAGCCTCATTCTTTTTAATCTTGTATACTAATTAATGTATGTGTTTTATCCACAGTTTCTTCTGATACATGGCTACTTTGGTGTTGCCATACAGCAATTACCTGCTTGTCAGTCCTAATCCTCATTATTACCTTCCCCTTCACAGTGTGGTGCTTTGTAAAGGTAAATTTACAAATTTAAATCAACCATTACAATTCTTACCAAAGTCCACACTTTATAGCTGATAAAATTATAATTTGTATATTTTTCTACTGGGCTAGACATTTTTTCCTCATTGCCTTTTATCTTTGTCCTTGTGCAGTGATGGACCAGAAAGTCCTATATACACTGTGCAATTGTGCACTTATTACTTTGTTAACCCTTCCTGTGAAAAAATCTGTTTTTAATAGCTACTTAAAGGGACATTAACCCATTTTTTCTTCATTTTGGTTAATATTTGCAAGACTGCACTTTGAAGTACATACATTTTTAAGGAGAATAGTAGACATTGTTTTTAAGAGCTACTTAAAGGGACATTAACCCATTCTTTTCTTTATTTTGGTTAATATTTGCCAGACTGCATTTTGAAGTACATGAATTTGTAAGGAGAATAGTAGACATGTCATGCACAAATATACACGTATATAAGCATCTATTCTTACTTTTTTTAATAGAGCTACTCTTTTTTTAAAGTGGAAAGAGCCAGGCAGCATACCATTTTGTTCTTAGACTGTTCAAAATCAGTTATCACTCCATCAAGAGGGTTTGTTATTCTTTCCTTGTCTTGTGTTTTGTCTGTGATAAAGATGGACTGATAACAGAACTTCCATATTGTGGTACTCCAACTTTTGCTGTAAACTTTGGGCTAGGGTCACACTGAGTACACTGTAGCTGAGATAATTGTAATCAGGATTATGCCTATGGAGCCAAAAAAGTAGACTGTGCAGCCTATCCTATAGAAAGCAGAAAAAAAAAATAAAAATAAAAATTGTATTTTATATGCTTAACTACAAAGTATTGAGTGTAGCCTAGGCCTATGCTGATATTAATGACCTTCCATTCAGTGACTGCATTCTTTTCTGTCACTAGGTATTTTGCCACAAGAACAGCATGCGGATCTGTTGTTTTCTTGTTATGAAAAGTCTAGTGGCAGAAGAGAAAGGGGTTACCCGCAGTTCCTCATGTAGGGGAACACAGGCTTTTGCCAAGATGTTTACTGGTATTTTTTTGTGTTTTCCCGCAAATCCCCCTGCCCTTGCAAAATTCACAACGTAGCTTTAAGATGGAAACTATCTAGTTCCTTAGTTTCAAGAACTGAAACAAAAATTGTTTGTATGTTTCAATATGTGATTTTTCCACTCTTGTTTTTATTTTAATTTTAATACAGGTCAGATATTCTTTTAGAAGTTAGTGATATGTTGCAACTACTAAAGAATATTTGTTAACAGTTTATGTAGATTATTAGAGGGTTGTAGCGTTATAAATCCTACATGCAGAAGTATGTCAAGTTCCATGCTCCCTGCTGGGGCATATTCAAGTCAGTTGCAGTGCAGTTTGCCACTGGAAGGAGAGTAGCTAGAGGTGGCAGCATCAGCTCCACCACCAGAAATGCATTTGTTTATAAAGTGCTTCTAGGTTATGCAATACTGTGCAATTCAGCAATAGCATTCATAATACAGACTTTGGAGAAGTGCTTAATTTAATACAAGGGAAGTAAATTGCAAGCTTATACTCATGAATATGCATAATTCTTTAAAGTGAACCTACCAAGTCCACTTAAAAGACTGTTTTTAAGAAGCATTCAGCTAAGACTGTAGTAAAAGAAACAAATTCCCTGCTTCTTTTCTGTTCCGATGCCCGACTTGAATCTCAAATTGGAGGGGACAGGGCTAAAAGGATGATTGACATTAAAATTCCTCCAATCAGATCCATTAACTCATAACCTAACAGGGTTCTGATTGGATAACCTATAATGTCAGTCATCATTTAGCCCCATCCAATCCAAAGTGGATAGAGGTCCCTGTCCCATAGAGCTTACGATGTAAATGGGAGGGATAATTCCATACACAGATAGTAGGATAATAAGCCCAGTTTTTAGCCATAAGTACCAAGCATAAGCATAAGTAGCTACTTAAGCATAAAGTAAATGAAAGACCTAAAAAATACTGCTATTTCTCCAGAAAAGTTCGAGTTCGTTTTTGAAAATACTGAGGGACTGTTTTTGGCAGAGGGGTATAGATTCCCAGAGATATGAGGTAGCAGAAGAGAAGGATTTGGGATGGGAAGGGACAGCATTGGTGTGTGGTACACAAAGATGATTGCTTTGTTAGGAATGGAGTAGACAACTAGAAGTATATGCAAGTTATTTGAATTGAGGGACATTAGGCTTTCCAGTGAAACATAGGTCTTGTTTTCTTTGTAAATCAAGTAAGTAGCTAGTCTTTTCACTTGTGTTCCCATATTTTTCTTATGCAATATAGCTTACTACTAGAATTTCAAATATTTTTTTGCAAAAATTAGTACCAGAGATCTTGACTGTTTGCACAATCTCTTGTTTACAGATTGTACCTGATTATCAGCGAATTGTCATATTTAGGATTGGTCGAATACGCCCACCTCCACGGGGTCCAGGGATGGTTCTTCTGTTGCCATTAATTGACCAGTTTCATAAAGTGGATATGAGAATGAAAGCCTTTAGTGTTCCTCCATCTAAGGTAACAAATCTTTATAGATATAGATATGCTGCTCTTTGACATCCTTCAGTAAGGTGGGGCTTCTTATAAATCTAGAT
>WMED01024091.1:0-11307 GCA_019650415.1 Pipa parva
CGTGTCCAGAGCCTGAGTCCTAGTCTACGTCTACAGTTTCTTCTGACCACCACTGTACAGTTGGTTTGGGGACCGCGACCTGGGTACTCTCGGCAGCGGTGTCCAGTACCCCCTTGCGGGGGTTAAAGGTGAAGACCGGGGAGTATCTTAGACTCCGCACCCCAAATCAGCTAGCGCCAAGTACTGTGTGGTATACGCCAGCACCTCCTACTCCCATTACGTCTTGGTACCGGATCGTTACACTATTAAAAAAACCACAACAACGTGAACACTTCACACTGAGTGGGAGATAAATTCAAAATATGCGCTCACCAGATGGTAAGAAAATGAAAGCCTGTAGTGACAATCTTATCAACAAATCCCAATCTCTTCCATCTCAATACATCTTATGAAGAACATGTAGATAGGCAATAACAGGATACTCAAGGAGAAAAGAGAACTAAAATAGTGTAATACTATTTTTAATATCAATATTTGAGAAATAAAACAATAGGTATACTCACAAGCATGTGTGAGTCAAAACACATGTAAAAGCAGCACAAGGCTGTCATTAAAAGTCCGGTACAGGAAACACAGGCTTGAGGTCACTCTGTAGTAAGGTGCCCAGTGGTCCGGTAACAGTCCTCTCCACCCTACGCATTTCGCTTGCCGTTTACTCAGGAGTAGAAGTACTCAAGTTACCCTTGAAACAATATATAGCTTTACTCCATGTCCCAGCTTCCAGGTAGTGAAAATCTTAGAGAGCAGAGCACTCAGGAGGAGAAGAAACCAGTATAGTATTTTTTATGAATGCATTACTTTGAAAGTGTAAGTAAACCCTGAATATATCTAAAGTTCTATTTACCTACTGTCTAGCAATAAGTTGATTAAGAAATTCCTGACTCACCTCTTAACTCAGCAGAGTTCAATAATCCCTCTGCAACTACATTGTTTCAGTGAAGGTTTCCTGCTACTGGCAGTATAGAGTTAATGACACTCCCCCTCCTCTAACTGACTTTTCCAACAAGTACAGGTTGTTCAACAGATCTTATCTGCAGGACAGGTCTTATCTGTGCATGCTCAGGGCTATAAACAGGTTTTTCAGATAGGAGAGGGGGAGGAGAGATCATGTCTCTCTGTATAGTTTATGATCTCACTCGGGAGGCAGGGCTTATCGGCACTGCTCAGGAATAGTCTGTACAGAGAATGGGAAAGGGTGTAGGGCTGTTTGATTAAGAGGTGAGAACTCCTGATCAAAAAATCATTTTAATGTTCTGTGTAAGAAAATTTCAAGTTATGTGTACTGGTTAACTGGAGGTGGAAACTTGATCCAGGGTATTATCCTGATTGTCATATTTGGAGGGGAATTCAGGATAGTCTGAAGTGAGGTGCGGAGTGTTTGCCTCACTTCGGACTGACTGATCTTCGCTCGCTGATGTCCTGCATGTGGACATCAGCGAGTGCATTAAAGGGACTCCAGTCTCGGCGAGGCAGCTCTTTTGCTCTTGCCAAGACTGGAATCCCTTTAATGCGCTCGCTGGTGTCCGCGTGCAGGACATCAGCAGCACAGATCAGTCAGTCCGAAGTGAGGCGAACATTCCGCACCTCACTTCGGACTATCCTGAATTCCCCTCTTGGAGTTGGGGAGGAATTTTTTCGCAATATGAGGATTATTGGCTCTTGCCTCATGGGTTTTTTGCCTTCCTCCGGATCAACGTTGCAGGAAAATAGGCTGAACTAGATGGACTTGTGTCTTTTTTCAGCCTTATAAACTATGTTACTATGTTACTATGTATGTAAGTTTAGGTTTATGCTTTATAAATGTAAAATATATGTATAGTTTTGTCCATAACTTTTCTTACACTTTAATGCAAAAAACAATATGAAAATGTAAAGGTGAAAACATTATAGGCACAGATTGTTATTGTCACATAACTACTGCTGTACTACTGGACATTTGGGTCAGTGCAGTAAACCCTTTGTGTAAAGTTTACCAGTTCAACACAAAAGCTTTGTTAGGCTTTACTTTATCTTTCATTTATATTATTGTGCATTCATTACGCCCTGGGTTCTACTTAGAGAAGTTAAGAATATTAAAAGTTTCTGCAGTAAAAAAATAAACCTAGTTGTTGTACAAAAACAAAAAAAAAATGCATTGTCTAAGCAGGACAAGGCATGTGAGCAAGACAATTTGTGCTAAACTTAATTGAATGCCACAATGAATTCAGTTGGCATTGTAGATGTGGAGCCAAAAGGCAGATAGTATTAGCATCTGATTTATTGTGGTTTATTGTAATTACAATAAATATAATGTTTCCCAGGAAACCAATAATAGATATTGTTCTTTGCAGCATCTATGATCTCTTTAACTACTGCTGGTAACTACAGCATAGTCCTTTACATTAGTAATTAACATTAACCTAATTTTAATTTTAGCTAAGTCTACAACTCTTAAAGGGGAACTATAGTCAGATTACATCTTTACACATGCAGTACTATACCTTAGTGAGAAGTGTTTCTCCCCAGTAGATGTTTCATCTGAAGCAGAATGACTGAGTGGGCAGCACTGATAAACTCCTGCACCAGGAAATGTGTGTGTGACTTGTACTTGCCAGTTTTCCATGAAAAGGTACCCTCCCCCAGACATTTTTGCCCTACTTACTATTTGGCACATGTGCACAAGTCAGCTTTCCCTCTGTAATGTCCTACATTCCAAGCTTAATTTATGAGGCCAAAAGATCAGCACACTGCTTAACCAATAGCAGTCAGGCAGCTTTTTCTTCTCATGTTGCCTGACTTGTAGAACAGAAAGAGGAGGCGGAGCGGGGGGTGTCAGCTCTCAGGAAAACTAATTAAGGGAAACAAATAGCAAATATTATTTCTTCACTAAACTTTTTTTTTCTTTTTGTGTCAGCAATTGACTTACTATAATAGAGTTTTATATGTATATGTGCAGTTATATCAGAACTGTAGTGCCCCTTTAATATTATCTATTTTATTTAGAATATAACTTAACAGTGCCAAGATGGCTGCTCAGTTTATTGTGCTCAGATTAATTGTCACAAGTATTGCATGCACTGTGCATTGTGTTTATTGGTCTCTTCAGCTATAAGGATGTTGATTGTCTAGTGCACAGTTCTTTTGATGTATTTAACAGAAATCTAAAGATATGTTTTGAATTGTCCTGGTTAGATGTATAAAAAAAAAAACTATATCTAGAAATAATAGATGTTGGATTTTTTTTTCTGTTTTTCAATGAAGTAGCATTTTCAACTATCTCTGGCTCCAACTGCTTCAATACTGTTGACATTTTATAACATTGTTACATTTGAATGAAACCGGTTTTATTGTATCTTTTAGATACTGCTCTAGCTGTGCAGTTTAATGACTCTGAAAAATGTTTATAGTTAGAGCACTTAAAGGTGCTACTTTGTGGACTGTTGTCAGTCTTTGTAAACTCCTCCGTTCACCTCAGTGTGCTACAAGTAATATTTCACCTGAAATTTAGCTATTTTAAAATAAATGTGTAATTTTCTTTGTACTTTATCTCAAAATGCCATTAAAGATGATCTTAAAAAGGAGCTGGGACAGGCACACATTGTCAGATATCTGTCATGTAGTCCAGCATGCATTCCGTCACCTGCTTTTTACCCCTTTTTAATCCCATCCTTTTCATACTTTCATATCTACCCTAAAGAGAAACTATTACATTTACCAAACTGAGGACTGTAAGAAAGACAAACTAAAACTGACAGCATTTTACCAACCTCAACCATCGGAAGACTGTAACCAAGATGACACCAACTCCACAACAAGGAGCAACAAACAAAGAAACAGCGCTACATCACAAACTCCTCCAGGCTCACCAACTACCATACCAACTCCAAGCAATGTTATTTGTACTGAGAACTCAAATAAAAGAGGACATCTCACAAGCCTTGGCCACAATCAAAGCAGACATAGATGGAGTCAGAAGAGCTTGTCCCATCCCATAGCAAACTAATTGACCTTCATTACTCCTTAGAGAAAGAACTGAGATCACTTAAAGACAAAGTGGCAGAATAAGAGGATAGATCTTGATGCAACAATCTAAGACTGAGAAGAATTCCAGAAAACATACACCAGGAAGATCTCATAGACTTTGGCACCAAATTTTTCAAAATACTATCTCACTAACAAAATGGACCCAAGCCCATATTTAAAAATTAAGATAAATACAGGAAATAGATATGAAAAAATGACCAATATATTACACACCCTCAAAACCAGAAACTACTACAAAGGCAACAAAGCCTCAGACCTACTTGCAAAACAAATAAAAACCCTAAACCCCAAAACAAAAATATTTGAAATTACATCCACAATTGGCCATTCTCACAACCCAAAAGACATAGCAGAGGATTTTACTCACTATTACACACAATTGTACAATTTGAAAAACAATCCAATAACAAAAACACCTTCACAATCTCAAATAGAAGTTTTTTCTCTCCAAATTAAATCTCCCCAAACCAACAAATGAGCAGAAATCCCAACTGTACCTACTTATCACTAGAGCAGAAATATAAATTGCCATCAGTGAAATCCCCTGGATTAGATGGTTTTACAAAAATCTACTATAAAATATTTACAAAAATACTTCTGCCACACCTATACAAAACAGTAGCCAAGCCTTCAATACAGGAGATTTCCCAGAAGAAATGCTCCACGCTGGGAATACATTCATCCCCAAAAAGGGAAAAGAAACCAAATAAGTTTCCAAATACAGACCAATTGCACTTCTAAACACAAATGTTAAAATCTATGGAAATTTTATCCACACACTTGCAACAACCTCTTCTAGCCCTTGTGGAAATGAATCAGGTGGGCCTTATTAAAAATAGACAAACAACAGATGCAACTAGAAAATCTATACGGCTGATCCAGATTACTCAAAAGAAAAAATTAAATTAACATACATATCTTGGCTTTGCAGGATTTCAACAATAAAAATTATACTTCTCCTTAAAATACTATACCATATGAGAACCATGCCCATCTATTTCCCAAACCATTACAGACAAATATTAGAAGCGTTCCTCACAAACTTCATCTGGGCAAACAAAGCAAAAAGAGTTAGCATGTCTACTCTTTACCACCCAAAACAAAAAGGAGGTCTAGCAGTACCCAACATCCTGAACTACCCCAAGCTATACAGTAGACATCTGCCAAAAACTACACAATACTAACAACAGAAAAAAGATGGGTGCAAATTGAAGCCAATACAAATGGACACAGAAATTTACTACACGCCCTTTGGTCAGACATGAAAACCCCTCCAACCATACCAGAAATTAAGCTACTGCTAACAAGAGATCTCTTACTGACATGGAGAGTTGACCAAAAAACAATGAATAAAATCCCCACTTAACCCACTGCTGCCAATTGCAGCAATCTCCCACTGTATCCTGAACACACAATTTAATAACTGGATATCCCTAGGAATCACACACATAGCACAGCTACTCAAAGATGGATCCATAAAATCCTTTACACAGGTACAAATAGAGTTTGGACTCCACAAATCAAAATTCTATAAATATATACAAATTAGACATTTCATCAGCCAAACATACCCCAAACTGGCTCCCCCCTCCCCACAGTGATGGAAAAGATATGCTCACAAAACATTAATGTCTCACATAAGAATATCAAATTCTTATTTTGACAAAATGTTAAACACTCCTTCGCAGCTTGACAAGACATCATTAACATTCCCAACATCAGAGTGGGAAAAGGTATACTCTAGACTGACAAAAGCCACCAGATGTATGTATGAATGTATCATTTTATTTATAAAGCACCACAAATTTACGAATCGCTGTACAATTCAGCAGTACAAATATAATACAGACATGGGAAAAGTGCATTACACATTAAAAGTATAATATCACAAGGATACATCACTTTAATTGCCAGGTTGCAGTTGATACAAGAGGTTGAAGGTTCCTGTCCCGTAGAGCTTACAATCTTAATGGGAGGAAGATTTACATGTACAAATAGAAGAGTAATAAGAGCTGTAAGAATATGCAACAATGGCCTATGAGAAATAGAACAGAAAAATGACCCTTGGCTTTGGCAACCTGGAGATCATTTGCAAGTTTACACAAAACAGTCTCTTTAGAGTGTCCTGGCCTAAACCCAGACTGCAAAGGGTTCAGGAGATAGTGGGAATGCAGCTGGTTAGTAAGGCAAGTGCAGAAAAGACATTTCAGAAGATTATAAGCCAAAGGCAAGAGAGAGACAGGACAGTAGTTAGTGAGGTATGCAGAGTCTATTGTAGCTTTTTTTAAGGATAGGTAAAAGGAAAAGTTCTAGTTTTAGTCATATAAATGCCTTCACATTGTCTAATATTCAATAAGCCAGCATAAAGGCCTACTTGGCAAGAAGACCAATCATCAGCTACAAATTTATATATTAGTTTTTATCTAAATGATGGATATTATTGATTCTGTCTATAGACTTGGTAAGCTGCTAATTTAATATTGCATGAGGGAAAATATATTCATAATTCCACTGCTGACAACTAGAATTTCTCTTTGAATATTCCTTATTAAAGTGCACCTGTCACCTCAAATCTAATACTAGTTTAGGTTCTACTAATGAAATAAATGTTTTTGTAAATATATATGCACAGCATTTCTCTGTCATTTTAACTGTCAGCTTGACTTTTCTTTCCTGAGTCGGGTGGGTGGGGCTGAATGATGATTGATATTATTATTTTAGTAGCCCACCTTCGAACCCACTCATTATAGCTCCTCCAGGTAGTTGAGCTTGAGCAGGTTGAAAGGCAGGCTACTAAAATAATAAAAAGAATTGGCAATATGCAGTGCCAAGAAACATTATCAAAACTAGGCTTGTTTAGTCTAGAAAAAAGAAAACTAATGGGTGACCTAATAACTATTTATAATTATATTAGGGGTCAGTACAGAGATCTCTCCCACAATCTATTTATACCAAGAACTGTTAGTATAACAAGGGGACAGGGCCGGTTCTACCGATGGGCGATGTGGGCCACTGTCCAGGGTGCAGTCTATTTGAGGGATGCTGTCGCCCACATCGCCCATCGCTAAACTCACCTCCAACAGTGTTCCAAGACGCACCTCCTCTAATGATGTAAGTTGAATGTGACGGCGCTCCTTGGCTGCTTTGGCTGTTGTTGGATGTATTCGGCAGCTGCCGGCAAAACCCGAACATCTAAGGAACACCGTCACATTCAACTTACCTCATTTAGAGGAGGTGCATCGCTGGAATGCTGTTGGAGGTAAGTGGGGGGCACAGGGCAAGGGGGGGGCTGGCACGGGGAAAGGGGGGTGCAGGGGGGGAGGTCAAGGGGCGGTTTGCCCAGGGTGCCAATACGGCCAGAACTGCCCCTACAAGAGGGTATCCTCTAGGTTTAGAGAAAAGATAGTTTCTGCATAAACATAGAAGGGTTTTTTACTGCAAGAGCAGTGAGGCTGAGGAAATCTCTTCCTAAATAAGTTGTCATGGTTAATTCCATTAAAGAACTGGTTTGGATGCTTTCCTTCAGTGTAAGAACATTACAAGTTATGGGCAATAGATAACTGAAGGTGGAGATCTTGATCCAGGAAATTATTCTGATTGCCATATTTGGAGTTGGGAAGAAATTTTTTCCCTAATATGAGAATAACTGGCTCTTGCCTCATGGGTTTTTTGCCTTCCTCTGGATCAACATTGTGTCACGTCTGGTGGAGAAGTGCGTTAAGAAGAATATAATTACTTCCGGAGAAGGAGGTAGCAGGAGATAAAAACCCTGAAGAGGTTATAGCCACTAGGGCGCGGAGTCTAAGATACCCCCGGTGTTCACCTAGAGCTCCCGCAAGGAGGTTAGGGCTTCGCTGCGGAAGGTACCCAGGTTGCGACCCCTAGAGCCGAGAACCACGACAGAGCTACCAACAGAATATCCTGGATGGCTGAAGCAGGCTAAAAGGCAAGGCAGGCAAGGCAGGCAAGGCAGGCAAGGCAGAAGAGATGGCCGTGGAAGGGATGGATCCCAAAGTAAAACTAAACTGGGACAGAGGCAGACGGAGCAGGGAACTCAAGACTAGGAACTTGAATAAGGCACTAAGAGCGGACAAACAAATAACCCTGTCTTAGGCAACACAACCTATAATCAGGCACCGAACCCTCTGGCAGGCTTCCTTATATAGCTAGGGAACCTGTCAGATGGTAGCACCAGCAAATTCAAAAAGCACGCCGCCGCGACATGCGCACAATGACGTCAGTGCGCACGCCCAACGGCCGCTTCCAGGAAGAGATATGGCGTGCACACCAAAGCCGCGAGACCTGACGCTGGAGCGAGTTGCCTCCGTAAGTACCGATCCTTACACATTGCAGGAAAATAGGCTGAACTGGATGGACTTGTGTCTTTTTTTCTGCCTTATAAACCATGTTACTATGTTATGTTACTAATTTCTTTACCCTTTGTGAATAGCTTAATACTCCAATTACACTAATTAATTTATTATCTTTTATGAAATAACTTCCCATTTACATCTGTCCTTGCTATACTGGAATGTACAGTCCTGAGTGAGTTAGCGTCAGGTAAGACCCCAGATGCCCAAGGAACACACTTCCCAGTGACAAATGCAGAGCACAGTGGACACGCTCCCCAATGGCAAATACATTTCCCAGGTAAAAATGCTAAACAAAAATTAATTTCCTAAGAACATATTGTTGGCAATCAGTATGTACTATTTTGTAAAATATGGAAGGGAACTTTCTATATCAATGAATGTTTAAGAGAGAAAAGGTCTGCAAGAGAAATAAACTAAAATTTAAAAAATGCTTTCTGTATTCATTTGACTTTTTTGTAGATGGAGCATTAAGTTTTACACATGGGGCAATCACACTATTTTGTATCATAGGTTTTCAATATCAACACTATATAGAAATGTATTAAAGTCGGAAAAACTGATCTCAGTCTAGGTTTACTACTAATGTAAAGTATGGCTTCCTTTCCATTGAAAAACTCGATTGAAACACTTGTGTGCTATTCTCGCGGGAACAACACAAAATCTCGCATCTTTCTCACTTTAATAAATTTCACCCTTATCTTCTTAACAGCTATAAAATAAGCCTTCAATGGGGCTGATTAATAAATTGAGATTTATGGTTTACATTGTATTGGTTTCTAAGCAACCAAGTAATACTGAGACAATTACAAGTTTTCCACATTTAAAGGGATGATATGGACAAATTAGCCCTACTTCCCCACATGGAGGGCATTTTGGCCATGTTGTTTTTCAAGACCTTAAAAATGTGACGGCCCTAGACATAAGTACCTACTGTGTTTCTTACATTTGTGTTGACAGTCTAATTCTGAAGTAAGTTCACGGCACTTTAACATTATATTTTATTAACTGAAATGATGCAACTTTCTCAGTACAATTTTATGGTTTTTGCCTTTTTTTTACACAATCAGTATAGCTTTATATAGTGGTGTGTTGCACTCTGCATATTCCCCAGGCAGGATTTATAAATAACAACTTATATGTTTGTAATTGTAGCTCTTCATGATACATGAGAGCATTCACACTCTTCAGCATGGGCAGTGAAAGTAAGCTTTGAAGCTCGCATGAAATTTATATGAAAGATGAATTTTTCCTTTAATTATAACATGAAATCTCATTAGGTGATAGAGAAGAAAATATACCCCTTGTTAGAGGAACACAGCATAATATAAGTGAACCGCTGTGCTGTAAAGTCTCCAACATGATTTTGTGTTGCAGCAAGCTTAAAGGTCATGATGTCCAGTGATTATGAGCCATTTGCTTTAATGCATCTTAACTGAGAACACAAGCAACTATGACGCTTATGTGGACTCCTATCAAGAAGGCACATGTTCCTTACTACATTTCTTACACTAATGACAGCTGTGTTCTTTGATGTGTATCACCGATCAAGAAGTCATATGTGTTTTTTTTTCCATAAATGACAGGAAAATTTGAACCTTTCATGTTAAATACATTAAGTAGTAAATCATTTATTTCATCAGTTGGTGTATTTTATATTACTCACATGAAATAAAATGGCATTTTTAAAATGACAGCAATATTGCACAGCTTGTTTCTAAACCTATACAGTTCTGTAAGAATGTCTGTTAAGCTTTTTACAGACATTTTAAATTGAACTATGTTTATTACTGACATGTTTTTATAATGTCTTTGCATGAAATATTTTATGCAATAAATCATAACGTTTGTAATCATGATTTGTAAGAGCCAGTCTTCTATAATGAGTGCACACATCAATAGAAAACAGGATCCTGCTTCCACACAGCTGTTGTAGTTCCACAAGGTCACTGCTTTGAATAAATCCGCCCATATGCATATATATAATGTAAACTGAAGAAGAAAAGCAATGCAAACAGATATGTAGTATAACTACTGTGTTATTTAGTGCATCATGACATGTTTCAGGTGTAGAAATTTCAAATTTGAGAAAGTGCATGCAAGTCCAAAGCATGTCATGATGCACTAAATAAATAGCACAGTGGTTAAAGTGGCAAGAAAAAGTATGTGAACCTCTTTAAATTTTATGGTTTTCTGCATTAACTTGTCATAAAATGTGATCGGATTCCCATCCAAGTCAAGCGTATCAACAAATATAATGTGCCCAAAATAATAACACAAAAAAATTTTGATCCCTCATATCTTCATTGAGAACAACAATGAAAACATTATAGTGCTAGTGGATAAAGTATGTGAACCCTTGATTTAATGATCTCAAAAAAGCTAATTAGAGTCAGGTGTTGGCATACCTGGAGTCTTGTTAAGAAAATGAGTTTGGAGGTGTGGACTAGAGCTACTTTGACTGATATAAACCACTTAGACTTTTTGAGTTTGCTCCAGGCAAGCATCTGTGTTTTTGAATCTACAGTTTGTAAAACTTTGAACAAGCAGGTTGTCTATGGCAGGACACCACGAAGGAAGTCGCTGCTTACTAAAAAGAACATTGCTGCACACCTGAAGTTGGCAAAAGAGCACATTGACACTTCACAACGGTACTGGCAAAATGTTTTGTGGACAGATGAAACTAAGATTGAACTATTTGTAAAGAACACACAGTGATACATCTGGCGTAAAAAAGGCATTGCACATCACCATAAAAATATCATCCCAACCGTCAAGTATGGTGGAGGGAACATCATGATTTGGGCCTGCATTGCTGCATCAGGGCCTTGTCAGCTTACAGTCATTGAGGGGGAGATGAATTCCCAAGTGTATCAAAAAATTCTACAGGATAATGTGAGAGTGTCTGTACGTC
>WMED01024094.1:0-10544 GCA_019650415.1 Pipa parva
CTGCTCCCACAACAACCCACCCCCCTTCCATACTACGCTGCCTCCTCTTTCTTACTCCATACCCTCTGAAGGAGGGCGGTGCTATCCAGGTGCTCACCCCCCTCCTTTTCTCACTTCCTATCTACCTCTTCCCTGGCCCAGCTCTGTCTGCTGTAGAGCTTAGCACTAAAGCATTCCTCTCCCCAGCACTGCTTCAACTTCCTGTCGATCACAGGAAGTTAAAATCATTGCTAGGGTGAGAGGAACAGTGTAGCACCACAGAAGAGGTAGGAAGGGACAGGGAAAAAGAGGGGGACGAGCACCAAGATAGTGTTCCCCTCCAGCAGCGCCCTAGGTGACTGCCTACCCCTTGGCCCAGCCCTGTGTCCCATAAACTCCATTAAAGAGAAATAAATATATATATATATATATATATATATATATATATAATTTTTTTTTTTTTTTTTTTTAAATAAAATATACTGTATATTTGACGCACAAATTATTGTTAAGTATATGGGACATTTTTATCTTTTGTTATTGTCCCCACCCCAAAGGTGAAATGCTGAAGTCACTGACACTAAATGCAAGAAGTTGGCATGAGACTTTTAGGACCAGTGACACAATCTATATTTTCATTTGGATTGGTTTGGCAGTCATTCCAATACAGCATTTATGAAAATTATATATTTGAAGTTAAATGCATGAAATTTTTAGTTTTCTGAATCTTATATTTACTCATAGCAGCCATGTTGTTAAAGGGACTGGGTGAGGTCTGTTAAATGTGTATGCATTGCAATGCATTTTGAAGAATTTTCAATTTTTAGTGTTACTGTTCTTTTAAGGAAGAAATTGCATGAAACTTAATAAAGAAAATAATTATTTGGCAGGTATAAATATCCACTTAATAATTAAGCCCATTTAACATTGGTTGCCATTATAGCTTTCTCTGTAAATAGTATTCTGTTGGTCAGTTTCCGTCTCCTATATTTTTTTTCCAAAGACTATTTGGTATAGTTTAGAATCCATGGATACATTGTTGTAAACATTTTCTTAGTGCAGTGTTTACTTTTAACTTTACAATGAAGTTTACAATTATTTTTTTTATGTTCTTGCAGGTGCAAGAATTGCTGAATATTCCCAGCTGTATGACCAGATTATCTTCCGAGAATCACCCATAAAGACACAAAAAGAAGCAAATAAAGACTCTGTTGCAATCCCACTATGTTCCACATCTGTAAGATCAACATGTCTGAAATCAGAAGTAACACCTAACTGCCAAAATCCTGCCAAATTTGTCCAAGCAAATAGCCCAGTTTTACAATCTGCAAATATAAATGGGGTTGCACCAGACTTTTATACATGGCCTGAAGTTAAAGATTTTAAATCAAAACATGACTTATTAAACATTGGTTCTGGGTGTCACCATCGGAACATTACCGCAGCAAGCTCAGTCCCAGCGTTGGCCAAGACTACACAGGCCACATCCCAGGTTCAGAGAAGGAGTATAGTCAGCCAACATCACAGTGAAAATATACAGGTGGAAGGTGATTATAAGTCACTGGAAAGGAAATTAATGTGTGAAAAATTTCAACCTTCTATTTCATCACAGTCCTCTCCAATATTGCATAACAGGACAGCAGATTCTTTGAGACTAGCAAAACACTCTGGGGAACATCTGTCTCATCATAGCCCAAGACCTGAAAGACCATCAGATCTTTGTCCTCTTGTTAATGAGCTAGTGCAAAATGAAACCGCTGATATGACGCTACAGGATTCCCAGAAGGTCTTGGTCTTGAATGCACTTTCTTCTCTAAATGCTCAAATAGCTACAATGAATTATTATGCTAACTTTAAAGATAATTCAGATGAAGGAGATGATGATGATGATGCTGACTATGTGGAGATAAAGTCAGAAGATGAGAATGATGTTTTGGAGACGGCATCCAGCCAAGAAATAAAAATGGCTTTAAAATTAACACCTGATGTTCCTCAGCCAAGAAGTAACACAACTACATCCTATTCATTTAGCATGCCTAGCACTCCAATAAAGTCTTGTAACAAGGACATCTCTGCATCGCCGATTACAGCTTATGAGGATACGGGTAAATTAAATGACTATCTCTGGAGAGCACCGCCTTCTAATCAGCAGAATATCGTCCAGTCGCTTAGAGAAAAATTTCAGTGTCTAAGTTCAAGTAGTTTTGCCTGAATGTTTTTGTTTTTATGTAGCACTATGAAAATATGTACTGTGATGTCTTATAGCTTTAAACTTTCCTGCCCTGTGTAACTCATTGCATCAGTTTTCTAAAGAGCTACTTGTTGCTTTATCATTGTTTACAGTCTATACATGACAGTGTGATTTATGCTCTTTACTGTTGCAAAAAGATTGCCTAGAAGTACTATTCATTCCATGACACAGAATCCAACTACTGACTTTTCTGTCCAACCCTGCAGAAACACAAATTGTTAAGTATCGGACAATATATCCTGATAAAATGCTTGTTGAACAAATGCACCACTTGCCATTTAACCACGCTAATAAGCAGATTTTTGGCTATACCATGCATTATTCCTTGAAGAGCCCATTAGCTCTGACAAATTGTAAGCAATCTGAACAAATCCTGTTACCAGCAGTGTCTCTTGGAGTGTATATTATTGTGAGAGCAACCATTTCATTTTATTTTGTATATTAATTGTGGCACTGGACACACTCAATATTTACTCTGAAAAGGTAAATGAAAGGGGATTGTGGGAGGAAGATAAAGAACAATGCTTATTGGAACTTTAAGGGGGTTGGTATTTGTGGGGACCAAAGCACCCTTGAATTAATGTAATGTAAAACGCTAGATTTCTTCCTTTGTAAAAGGTCTCTTGGGTGTGTTCCATATTTTTTGCATCTCAATGAATGTTTGAGTGTTGAATCTGAGCTGTTTGAGGAAAACTCACAGTAAGACCTCTGACAACTTTATTGCATTTTACCTTGGACTGACTAGCAAAGTAAAAGAGGGCACAGATCCTGCAATAAAACTTATATCTGCTGAATACTTTTAAATAAGGAAGCTACCTAATATTCTACATTGGCACTCAATACACATTGCAGTTGGACAAAAGTTGATGCATGCAGCAGCTTTGGTCCAACAGTGCAGGTTCTTTCTCAGAACAGAGCTCCACATCAAAAGTCTACAAAAGTAAGGAGAAGCTAGTTTTACTGCAAGATGTATGTAGTCTGTTTTTATACAAGTCTAGTGTGAAAAAGCCTAAGAATTAAGACTCATTGCGATATTGATAAACTTTTAGATATCAGATAAATGTTCTTCCTTAGCATTTGTAAGCCCACGTTATGCAGTGACATATTTTTACCAAAACCCACTGATAGATCGTGTGTGTGCATGAATGGATAGGATAGGGATAGGTAGCATCCTTCGCTCCCAACCTTTTTGGATTATCCTGATGAACCATGTGCACTATATGTCAAAAACCAACATAAAACTTTTTGTTACTTTGATTTGCCATTGGGAGACATAACTGTATAATATAGGTCTATATTGTACCTCTGGCTGTTGCCATGTAGAGTCTAGCACAGGGGGATTATTGGGTCCAGTCCACATAACTGGGTGGATATTATTGCAGGTGTCTGACAATGTCATTAGACATAATGTATGTGTGGGACTTTGACTTCTGTCTAGAAGTGTATAATCCTTTCACTAACAATTCTGAGGAACACTGTTGAAAACACATGAAAATGGCCAGTCCTGTTTTGTATAATCTATTGCAGATCTTTTCTATGTCAAAACAATAAATGGTAATTATTGGGACTGTGGATATATAAATAAATATGTAAAGGTTGTAGTTGATGTGAATGCTAGCTTAACTGTTCTTTCTCATCACACTAAACTGTAAAAAAGCATTGCATGTTACTACAGCTTGTCAAGTATCAGATCAGCATTCACTTGTTACTGTTTAGCAAATGTATAAAGTGTTTTGATTTATAGATGTTGTCTGTATATATTGGGTCCTTTTTGAGTGTTAAATTATTTTAGTATGTGATATTTTTTTTAAATCATCTTCATGGTAGTAGGGGGAGGGAGATTTGGCTGAATTTACACTCAGTCTTGATGTCCACTAATAAATAAATACAGCTCACATTGTGTAGTGTAATGAAGTTTATTTTAGTGGATACTGATATTACAGAACTATTTGCAATTAAAGTGTTATTACAGGAGAAACTATATTTGTTTGCATATTTAGAGATAACTACTAAAATATTGTGAAATAGGATTTCGGTAACGATGCACTCAAGGACCATTCCCATGATCCTTTGCACTATTCTAGTGTGAATTAATAGATGATAGATCTTGGGAACCCAAGTTTTCATCATTTACACAATACTTCACTGACTGTGTGCATATCTGAGTTCTAAGCAGGCAGTAGGTACCACAGGTAGAAACGGATGTTAAAGGGGCACTATAGTGCTGATATAGCTGCACGCATACATATAAAACTAATTTATACTAAGCCAATTGCTGACACAAATAGTTAAAAAAAGGTTTAGGTTATAAATAATACTTGCCGTTTGTTTCACTGTTTAGTGCTAAAGAGAGTTGACATTTTCCTCCCCTGCACAGTAGAAAAAGCTGCCTACCTGCCATTGGTTAAGCAGTGTGCTGACCTTTTGGCTTCATAAAGTAAGAGCATGTTCGCAGGAGATTACAGAGACTTGGGGGGGGGGGGGAAATTCACCATCGTGCAAAGTGAGCTCCGGAGCCTTTGGCTCACTTCGCACATGGTGTTATGGGCTCGCTGATGTCCTGCACGCGGACATCAGCGAGCGCTTAAAAGAGATTCCAAGCTCGGCGAGATCACTCGAGTCGCCTTCTTGCTGAGACTGGAAACCCTTTAAAGCGTTCACTGATGTCCGCGTGCAGGATCAGGAAGGAAGGATCCGGAGCTCACTTCACACAATGGTAAATTACCCCCTTAGGCTTAGGAAAGCTAATTTGTGCACAGGCATTACATTATATGTTAGGCAAAAATGTCCAGGGAGGGAGGGTACTTTTTCATGGAAAACTGGCTGGTATGGTACACGTCACACACATTTCCTGGTGTAGTTTCAGTACTGCGCAATCAACCATCCTGCGCCACATGAAACTACAGGGGAGAAATGCTTCTCACTAAGACATAGTACTGCATATGTAAAGATGTAATCTGACTATAGTTCCCCTTTAAGGGCTATCCCATTTTGAATACGTAGCTCTCATTGTAGGCCTTTGACCTAATTTTAGGGGATGTGTTTTCATTATTGCTGGAAATGAACCTACTCACTGGCAATAAAAATATCAGTGTAAAATAGATCTAATTGCATTACTTCTAAACTCTAATGCAATCACACTTAAACACCCATATCTGTTAGCTCAAGCATAGACTCTTGTTTCTGGAGGAATGTAAAGTATTTATATAGCAAATTTAAAGGGACAATCATGCATATACTCTATTACACTAGTGCTTACTTAGAATAAATACACAGGTTCTCAATTTTACACTCGTATGCAGTCTTTAGATATAAGTTTTTTCAAAATTGGAATCCAGACTGGTTGTTATGGGTTAATAGACTAGTGAGTGAAGTGCTTATTATAGTACACAAAGAGTCCCTTACACACCTATAAACATGCTGACACGATCTAAACAATGAAAATATTCATGCAACCTCTCTTTCCTTCTTCTCTTACCTTTAATATTGCAGATTAGACAAATGTTTTAATGTTAGCAGGGGCTTGTGTTAAGGATGTAAAATATGCAGACACAAGGATTAATACTTAAAGTTCCTTGAGTCCTCTAGAAGTAAAAACTCATGTCCATTCTTAAACAACTAAAGCTTAAAAATAATTTAGATAAGAATTATTGGACCAAAAAGTGTTTTCCCAAATGTACAATGGCCATAAAAGACTAATGATTCATGTCTATAGTGTTTTTACCCATGTGGCTCCTTTTTTTTTTTCTGTACTGCACATGATCAGTGTGCCCTGGCTTCTGTAAGTGTACTTATTCTACAGCACTTTACAGAGATTAATCATTCAACACAAAATCTAGAATAAGGTGCCAAAAATGCAAGCTTGTGCTGCAAACCCTTTATTGGGTATAATTACAAATTGTACATGACATGTTTTAGGCTATTGCCCTAAGTTCATAAAGTATATACAGAACCAAGCATATAAAGTAAGCCGCCACCCCCTTCATAATCACATGCTGTGATTCTTCCAATCAGTGCATGTCTATATGAAGACCAGTGTGTAGGGTCTGCCTTAAAGTCCAATTGCATATCTGTTTTCTTTGAAATCCATCTATATAACTGAGTATGTTTTTGGATTGTGGGAAGAAACCCACACGAATACAGGGAGAAGATACAAAACCCATGCAGACGGTTCTTTGCAGGATAACTAGGTTACTTAACAATACAGCTTTGAATTGTAACCCAGTACTGAGGGAGTTTTGATAAAGCTTGTCAATAGAGGAGGAGGAACTCTAAATTTTAAAAATATAGTTGCCTATCCAGTACCATTTCAGATAATATATAGTCATGAAGGGCCTTAGGTGTCAGATTGGCATATTACCCAGTATGCTTTACCTCTCTCTTAAAAGTTAATCAAAAATGAAATGTTATATTTTTTATTTATAAATAATCATGCTATTTATCATACATTTTATTGAACAAATATTACTCTTGATATTTTTTTAAAAAAAAAAAGGTTAATATCAAGTATATGAATGTCAGTGGCAATGTAGGAAGAATTCTTACTGAATGCCAAATACAATAATACCTTCATCAACTGAATTTAGTTATTAAAGGCAGAGTACAGATACAATTTAAATATTCATTCCAAGTAAATTAGTAAAGCACAAGCAGAAACTTCCCTGGGGATATATTGAAAGAAACTTCAGTTCCGGATAAACAATTTATTTCTCTCATTAAAAAAAATCATGTCTAACGGACAAGGGAGAAATTAATGTCCGTATTTTAAAGTTAGTTAAACAGGAATGCAGAGCCAGTGGTTGATAGAAAATTAATATATATTTTATTTACAGACTGGAAGAGCAATAGTACAAGGCTTAAAGTGTACCCTTCACCCCAAAATTCTAATACTAATTTAGGTTCTACCGCCCAACTCAACTCAGGAAAGAAGTCAGGCTGACAGGGAAGATGACAGAGAGAAACACTGCATAAAGATACATTTTTTAAAATTCATATATTTACAAAAATGTTTATTTAATTAGTAGAATCTAAATTAGTATTAGTTTTGAGGTGACAGGTGCACTTTAAACAAATATGTATGTTGTGAAAAAATGATCAAATCTCCGAAGAATTGATAAACCAAAAAGGATGAATCAAAATACACACACACACCAAAAAAAAAAAAAAAAAATAGAAAATTGTCTTATTATACTAAAATCAAGTCAAAGATGGACAGATGCTTTGGACAACCAATAAGTTAAATCGCAGTCATCACCAGCATTTAATTTTAATGACTACTGTGAGAAAAAGTTACACAGCCTAATTCACCATTGTGCGAAGTGAGCTGCAAAGCCTTCGTCTCACTTCTCAAATGGTATTATGCGCCCGCTGATGACCTGCATGCGGAAATCAGCAAGCACATTAAAGGGATTCCAGTCCCGGCGAGGAGACTCGAGTGCTCTCACCGAGACTGAAATTCCTTTAATGCGCTCGCTGATGTCAACGTACAGGTCATCAGCGGGTGCATAACACCATGTGCGAAGTGAGCCGAAGGCTTCGCAGCTCACTTCGCACAATGGTGAATTAGGCTGACAGTCATTAAGTGCTGAAAGCTGCTATTGTGTAGTCTTACTCTGAAACTCCAAGAGTTCCCTCTTAGTTATTTTCTCTTCCTATTTTTTCAGCAACAATGCGGTCATTGACATTTTACATTTTTTTTTCCAATTGATATTTTAAAATAAGGAAGTTATAGAATTATCTTTTTTTTTTTCGTCAAAAATGTAAACTTTCAGTATAACAGTACAAATACAAAACAGAATTAGATCCTGTGGCTTGAATGTTCTCAAGGAGGAACCATGATTGAAGGTTATGAATTCCCTGAATGAGAGAGGCTAAAAGCTTTCATTTAGAAATGTATTTTTCCTTCATAGTTGCTAGATGCATAGTTGCATGATGCTAGAGAGATGTCTGCACTCCCATATCCAGTTAATTGTCCTGATAGCTTCATTATTTTTTCCCCAAAATCTCTTCAAACATTACTAAAAAGTCTCAGTCCATTGGCAAATAGTTTAAGGTTGTCCATATGACACAAATCTTTCATGTGGATATTACTTCCAATACGTGGAGCCTCATCATGGGGCTTTTGTTCTCGCAAGACATTTTTACTTCACTAGTAAGATATGGTTGAAGGCACTGGTTATAAAACTCCAAAGGGCATATTGGTCCATCTATAAAAATTGGTTTATTAGGCTATGTTTACTTTGCAGCTTTAGGGAATGTCAGATAAATAATATTACTATGAACAGTGTGTTTCTAGCTAGGTTTCTGCATGCTTGCCTGTATTATCGCAGCTCTTGAAGCTTCTCCTTATTGAGTACTTGTACATATCCAATAATGATTATCTGCTAGAAAAAAAAATATACTGACATTTATTAATAAATCTTTTCTGTAGATAGCAGGCACAAATAAACAGCTTCAATGTTTCCTTTGATTTAAGTTCAATATGTGGGACACCGTTCCAGTGTTAGGCAGCTGTGTCAAAAGTTGGGTTGGTAATATACAGATCATCAGGAGACAAATTTAGTATATCCTCCATAGGGGGAGCATCATCTTCTGGTGAAATTTCTGCTTCAAACATTCTCTGTAATAATGCATCCACTGTCCTGTACCCTGAAAGAGAAAATAATCTCTTAGACTCTTGTGGAAAAATCTATTATAAGCTGTGAGTCAACTTGATCAATTTAAATCAAAAAATGTACTACGATCATAAGATCATTATGGACACATTTGTTATAATTTCTATTAAAAAAGAACAAAAAAAAAAAACAAAAAACAAAAAAAAGTATTTGTATTTTTTTTTTTTTTAATAGAGATTCCAGCTTGATATCCAGGGACTTCCATGACATTTTTCCGGCACTTAGCCTGCCCATGAGCTCTACACATTTATGTTGTAATCTGAATATCTGGCACTAACCATGTGAGTATAAAACCATAAACTACTGGCTGCCATATTTACTGCAACCCAGGCCTTGCAGAATACAGTTTAAATTTCTTTAACCCATACCTGGCTAGCTACAGATCTCAGTGTACCTAGCAGCACAATATTATGAATGACAGTATAACGAACACAGCCAATTATATATCTTTTCCAACAATTATATCAGTTGCTATTTTTTAATTGGTTCTAAAAATCCATCTCTGGGGAGCTTGGTATTACTTCTGGGGATGTCTACTGCTGTAAGAGAAATTAAGAGAGCCTGCATGGAGATACATGGGGAATTGCAGAATGACCAAGCATATACTGCACACCGTGGTTTGATCCAGCTGTCTAGAATGACACTGACTGAACCAGAGCCCTACTAATGCTTCCATTGGGAGAATTAATTGTCCACTCGCATTTTGAATAATACTCAAAAGCTTTGGTTTACCTGGGATGATTTTCATTAAATTGTACCTGACAATGCAAATAGCAGCAAACACTGTTCTGGAACTGACAACTATTTTAAATGTGTAGATAAACCACCTTATGTTTAACAATGTGATTTATTACTATACATTGTTTAGTTACATAAAATAAGTGTAATTTAAAGGAAACCTTGCAGTTCCCCTCCCTCACCCAGAATTAACAAGCCTGTGTATGGTTTTTTAACATGTAATTAAAAACCCATTCCAACACAAAAGGAAAACATAAAGAAACCTACTTTTTGAAGCAATTCGAAACATTAGTCCTTTCTGTTTTGTATCCCCAAAAGTCCTCTCATCATTTTCCATGTTTTCCACCAAGTTTTCAGATGGTATTTCTTCTCTTTAAATTCCAATAGAAAGCAAAAGGAATTCAAAATACCAGGTAATTAGTATAAAAACATAAGCTCTACATGCTCTACACACAATCCATTAATACAGGGAGCTTCAACTTGTAACCCTTTCAGCTGCTGAAAACTAAACTTCCCCATCCAACAGAAAAGGATCATATTTCCCAACAACCAAAATACAGTTTATCCAGAGACAAGCACAGTATAGGTGATGCCTTTTATTGGCTAACTGAATAGATGGTAAATGTAAGCTTTCCACACTACTTAGATAATCATTTTGTGACATTTTTTAAACTTTATTGCTCTGTTCCATCTGTAATTTTTTTTGGTCAAGATTGATGTCAGGATGTTATACTGGGAGATCTCCCAGATACTATGCCTGAATAAGAGACCTAAGTAGTCTGGAAAGCTTGTATTTACCATCTATTCTGTTAGCCCAATAAAAGGCATTACCTATATTCTAGTTATCTCTGCTTATATCTATGGCTAACACGGTGCTACACTCTACTTGTCTCTGCTTATAT
>WMED01024095.1:0-11306 GCA_019650415.1 Pipa parva
TATAAAGAAAGGGTCCCTGGGACTCCTATGCCCCCACCCTCCCCCAGCGCTAGGCAGTGTGGGTGATCAGTATCACTAGGAGCAGCTCCCTGGGGATAGAGGGGCATAAACAAAACTAGTAGGGATTGCTGGGACCCCTATCTCCTCCATTCCAGGAAACTACTATGTGGGGGGATCGCTACCGAGAGGTGGTCCCACTGGAAACCCTCCCCATATCAATTGCTGACCCCCTCCCATGACCCCCAACCCCATTGGTGCTATGGGGTTGGGGGCCCTAACCTAATTATTGCCCTACCTAAATCCCTCACCCTCTACCTAACCATGGGTTGAGGGGACTGAGGTGGATCCGCACCCCATAACTAGTGGGGTGCCAGTCCTTTACACCACCTGAAAAAAAATAAATAAACAAACAATCTAAAACTATCAATCTAAAAAACACGAATGAATCAATCTAAACAATAACAAGCTAACAATCTACACAAAAAAACAAATAATCTACATCAAAAGAAACAATCTAACGATGTAAAAATCATCAAAAATAAAAACAGTTACAAAAACCAGCAAACATTAAAAAATTAAATTAACAATTAATAAATACATTATCATTAAAAGAGCTAAGTAATCAAAAATCTACTCACTGCTCTTGAATTGGGCCCATGAAGTAGTCCTGGATGGGCCAAAGTTGTCTTTGACACCCTCGCTCCTCATCTTGATCCATGGTCTATGCCTGATGTAATCCAATCAAGTCTTCTTTTCTTGATCCGCCGCCGGTGCTCAACGCTGGAAATAAAAAACACTGCAGGTCTGTCTTCTTTCTTCTCAATGCCGGCAGTGAAGATCTTCCCGCTCTCCTCAGCTATTTATAGAATTTGCCGGGACCCAATTTATAGCCGAGGAGTGGACCTGTGAGAACTGCAGGAATTTTGTCTCTTGCACTTAGAGATCCCTTCACTCAGCCTAGTGCTAAGTGAGGGATAATGTTAGGTAGAGGTGTGGGGGATCCCTCCTAGCTGGGGTTTATTTATTATATACTAATTATTTCCCTGGTGCTAGTATTACAATAGCACTATGGAAATTGGATTTTAAATCATAACTGCTTACTTGCCAGTTAATGATTAATAGTGCTGGATGGGAGTTGATGCTGGGAGGATCAGGGGAGGTGTGGATGTCATAGGGACCTCTGCTAGCTGGGGTTTATTTACTTTATACTAATTATTTCCATAGTGTTAATATTACAGTAGCTCTATGGAAATAATTCGGTTTTAAATCATTTAACTGCTTACATGCCGGTTAATGATTATTAGCGCTGGGTGTGGGGTTGATGTTGGGGAGATCAGTGGGTGTTGATTTTGGGGAGGTGTGGGGGTCCTGTGGACCCCCAGTGTAGTTAATCTTAGTGCTGCAGAAATATCAGCAGGTATTGCTGCAGCGCTAACTCTAGCATTTCACATTTTAGTTACTGCTGCTAATGCACATCTGCTGCCAATGCACATCCCCGATTAGATCTGTGTAAAAATAAATTTTGAGTGGTAGGTCCTAACCAAAATGGCAGCTTCCAGATCTGGAAATCTGGACAACCTTACAGTTAGACCTACTTAATAATCTTTTTTTTTTTTTTTTTTTTGAGAATTAACTTTATTATTTACATTATTAATTGATGTACTTTACTTAACTATAACAATTGCAAGGTGACAGGTGCACTTTAAGATTATTTAAAATCGCAAACATAAATACAACAGCTGTAAGACTGGGTGGCTTCTAATATAGAGTACCATAAAAATGTTTTCCAAGATTAGCCTTTTAACTAATCAAATACAGAATCCACATGCTGCAAGGCTGATTACTAATCAGTCTAGATTGTTCTACTTTCCATGCAGACATACATCTCAATTGATTAGTAATCAGTCCTGCAGCATGCAGATTAACTCTTTCAGTGCTTCCCAGGACCTTTGGGATGTGTATTCCCTTGGCAGTCAGGTAATTAAGCATGATGAATTATATTACACTGAAAAAGGGAAGTAGAACTTGGCATCACGGTAGGTTAGGTTGAAACACAATATCTGTCAAATTCATCCTTATCCTAATTGTCCCAGTTGAAGGAAAAAACTTGGTAAAATGCCTTCCCACTCCCATGGCTGGTAACCAAAATAGCTTCCTACATAAATCATTCACTGGATTCAGTTAATTATGATATCTTTTCTTTCAGAAATGTCTGTAACCTAACTGTAAACTTAACCAATGAATTACTCATTACTTACTAGTATCTTCATTAAAATTCCACAACTTGACTTACTGTAAAGAATGCCTTCCTGTGCTAGTGGCTAAACCTCAGTTTGTAAAGTTTCGTTAGTGTCATGGATCTCAGGAACACACGTGGGGTTACCATGGGAACTGGGCTGCCACTAGAGGCACTAGAGCAAACCCAGAGAAAGTTACACCTCTGGAAGCATTAAGGCATACTAAACATAGAACACCTAGGGATAGTGGTGCAAGGTGGTACACCTCTAGAGGCACTAAGGTGTACTGTAGCAAAGTGCAGGTAAACACACACGAACATGGTGGTAGTCCTCTTGAAGGTTTAAGACGTACAGGTGTGTAGGAACAAGAGACTTGAGACTTGAAAACACATAGTGAACATAGGGGTAAAGATGGATCCTCTGTACCACAGTATAAGTTGGCACTGGTTAGCACTGAGGCACAGAGTCTAAGGATAGCCAGGTCTTCACCTTGAAACTCCTGCAAGGGGGTGTGTGGTCTTTGCAGCAGACACCTCCTAGGATGTGGCCCTCAGGTTAGCTTCCCACTGGTGGCAGCTGGCTAGACTCACATGGGAACTCTGGCGGAATACCTGGATCAGCAGAAGCATAACGTAGAAGGCTTATACTGTACTTAGTGCAGCGTAGTCAAAACATTACTCACAGTACCTCCTCTAAGCAGCACAGAGTATAATATCCTCTCCTAGTACTATCACTCCTATGTACTTGCAATATATATATATTTTTTTATTTAGAAAGTATAATCAAGAAAGAAAGAAAGGAAAGAAATTTGTCTACTTGGAAAGGAGCTTCTGTTTTCTGTGAATTGGCTATGGAAAAATTATGTAAATCTTACAAAGAATGTCTTATATTATATGTCATTGCCTTAGAAATAAATTCCAATAAGCCAGTACTAATGGTGCTTTGTTAAAATTGATTATTGCAACTTCCTAATTATTACAAATAGATCCTGCCATGGCTTAGATGGCTTCTGAGCTCCTATTCACATTAGATAATGATATTGTTAGTGTGTGTCTAACAACTTTAGGAATTATAGATCATTTGCATTGACACTTTTGTGTCTTGCATATACATTACATCACGACAGACTATGTGGAGCATTTCAGTGGCTATATGGGGTAGTTGTTTATTGACATCACACTTTCTGTTATCAGCCTGTTCATAAAGACACTTGTAATGACATCAAAATTGTCATTTGTTTAGTGTACAAAAAACAGTGAAGTGTACAAAAAACAGTAAAGTGTACAAAAAGAGATATGTGGTTACATTTTGTAATATTCTCACTAATGGTGGAATGCCCAGCACTGTGAGAATTTGTGCTCTGAACTAAATATAAAGTTCAAACAAATATTTGTTGGTGTGTGATTGTACAACTTTTCTCTCAGATTCACTTTAGAGAAAAGAGTGGCGGGGAAGTTGGGGAGGATAGGCTCATGGCTGTCACATCAGGCAATTTGGTTTTTGCTCAGGTTAATTAAAAAAAGAAGAAAAGAATATTTTAAAATGTGAAGTTTAACGTATCCAACATACTCCCTCCTCCTTTCCATAATGTTTTCCTACCACTAGGGGTGGGCTTAGTATTTATAACCTCCCCCTTACCTGATTGGTGCCCATTTGGCACGCTGAAGCCCAGGGTTGAAAGTTACCTGTTCCTCCCACCCTGATAATAACTTTTGGTATTTTTAAAGTATTCCTTGGTGTTGTGTTTCAGGGTTTACTGTTGTACTTTGCATATGTGTCATTTTTATACTGCCACAGCTTTTGGTGGAAAATTTTGCACTGAGATTATTTTTATTAATCTTGGGAATTTATGATTGATCCAGTGTAGGCCTGTAGCCCACAGCTTTTACTTATTCACTGGCAACCTGAGACTCCTGTTTTGACTTGTGCCGGTTGCTTTCATAATGGCACCATAGAATAAAGGAAAATGTCTTCATTTTGGCACCATAGAATAGTCAAATAAATTACCATTGTTTTTTGCATTCATCCCAGCAGCAGACAATTCCTAGTGCATGTTGGCACTTGTTTGTTACATTTTATTAATCTTTTTGTATGTATGTATATATATATATAGCGCCACTAGGTTACGCAGGGCTGTACAATCCAACAGTACAATTTGAGTCAAATGTCACAAGCATGGTAACAGGTACCCTGTTGCAAGCCCCCAAACTGTCATTTTTTATATGTCAAATCTGCATATTCACACCAGCACGCCATGATAAATTGCCACTTACAATATATGATTAGCTCGCAGTGAATAGATGTGATGTGGTACGTGGAAAGGTCAGCATGTTGTTTCATGAATATGAAACGTTGACAGTGTCCAATAGTCCCATATCACACATCTACAGACTATTCTCACTTTGATAAATATGTCTATAATGCACACGGTAGGCATCATGCCTAAGGGAAAGTATCTTACTGGTAATAACAATATAAGCACTGTAATTGCACTTCTCATTTTATGTCACTTGTGGACTTACTAAACGCTTTGCACCACTTTACATGCGTGTTCACAGGAAATTTGCCCATTAACCAAGCATTGGAGTCTGTCACAGCAGAGCCTTTAACAAGGTGTATTGTGTCTCATTCATCAGTTTTACTTTGCCAGATTAAAGTAGAAAATTAGTGGGCTTAGGGCAGGACTCCTGCTGTCCGAATGACCACTCCACCCTATGCAAGAGATGGTTACTGATGCAGTCACATCTTTGCTACGGGAAATCTGTTTAGTGAATAAGGAGTAGAGAATCAAGGGGCTTATTCATTAAGGTGCGAATTCGACTGTTCAATTCACAAACAGCGGATTCCCATAGTAAATCCGCAACAATTTCCCCATTGTAAAGTCGTGAAAATTTTTTAAAGTTAATATTGCGACAATTTTCCCATAATAAAGTTGCAACTGCCACAATATTCTCATTATAAAGATGTGACTGCGACAGTAGCAGCCTATTGCGACTGCCTTTATCTGTCGAATTCGCACCTATACGCAACAATTTGGACTTTAGTGAATAACCCCCTTCAGAGTGTAGCAACTTTGATGAATAAGCCCCCTTAGTAGTGTAAATGAGTTAATGCAAGTGTCAGAATTGAAATTTGCTTACATACCAGCACTGACCTACTGAGTTAACTTGACTAACCTGCATGAAATTCAGTGAGTGTGGGAAAAAATACAAAGATAGAGAAATTGGCTTCTGAAAAAAAAAAACAATGTATATTAAAGCATCAGTCATTTTAAACACCTAGTGTCAGAACATTCACACGTTTATTTTATTTTTCACTACTTTGTTCAGATATTCTCCAGTATTTATGGCAAAACCAATGTTTGAAATTATAAATGGCGTTTCAGACTTTTTAGCCTGTCTTCGGATTGAGAGATTGCCTGCGCAGCTAAATGGTTTTCTTTTGTTTGTGACATAGCACACCGCAAGCAACTTACTTTTAAAAAAAAAAAAATGTCAGTAACATTATTTTCAGACAATGTTTGGTAAATTAGCTGAAGCCTTTGAGTCGAAAGCAGTCAAATACATAAAGCGGGTTTCATTAAAAAATAATTTGATTTTTTTATTTAAGTGCCTGCAGATTTCTCTCTTTTTTTTTTTTAACTTTTAAATCCAACCTGTAACAACGAATCAAGACATGCCTTTAGCATTGTAACCTGCAGAATTTTAAGTAGGTTTCACAGAATGCATTTGGTGTTGAGCATTCCCTTACTGTCACATAAACAATACAATGAAGGTACATTTCATAGCAGACAGGTCCCAAAGGAAACATTGAGAGAGAGAGCTGTTTTAGTAGTGATTGTCAGAGCTGGCAGACAAGGTGTGGAGCATGAAAATTAACTTTAGGAGGACACTGTTTTTGTTGAAACACCTGGGCATATTTATCAAAGTGCAAAGGTCCCTTAGGTGCGTGATTTAGCAACAATTAGACACTTTGCTTATTGGGCAACTATCGTTACTTTTTATGATGTGAATCATTGTACAGTCTGCATTGTTAGGGTTACCGTCTATTTATGCAAGAATTTATTTTCTACAAATTTGTGCGCAGTTAGGGTATTCATCGTGTGATGAAGTGACAATTCGCCAAGACATACTGGAGTCAACGAGTAGATATGACTTTTGACAAATTAAAAGGCAAATTAATGGGCTTAAGCAGGGTTCTCATTAGTATTCTGATGTTTTAGTCAAAAGCGTTACACAATGATATGACCAAATAGCAGCATGAGATAGCATTTATGCCACTGAAACAAATGTCATTTATGCACTTGTTCTCGGGGGACAATACTGGTGACCAAAATATAACATAAACGGTCTTTTCTTCTGAGAATTCATGCATATAGTTATTCTTGTATTCTTTCCTTCAAAGAAATCCATGTGAAAATGACATCACTTTGCTTCATTACGTATACTTTTGATTCATTCACTACAATAAGCCACCACTACTATTCACTTGACAATGTTCAGCAATTACTACAATGACAATTCACTCTATCAAAGCGATTATATGGTAAATAGTAAGTATTCACAACTGACTTCTCTGCACAATAAGCAAATTGACATCAATTGTTGCAAATTCATTTGGCCATGTGAATTCACTCTATATTAAATAAGCACTTGAGTGCCAAATAAGTGCCAAGAAAGCATAGTATTACATTGAAGTTACTCTAATAATGAATGTAGATATTTTGCATTGTAGAAAAACAACAAGGTTCCATTAATTAATAAAGTATCATGAAGTATTAAGTAACAATGAAAGCTGTTCACAACACGATATTTAAGATGCAATAAATTTATTTTATTTAACAAATGTTACATTTTATGCAGTTTGCACTGTAAAGGGAACACAATGAATTCTTAGTTGAGTATTTTTTCCTTTAGCAAAGTAAAACATATACCTGTAATGTCAGATCATAATGCATATAATACCTATAATTCCACTGCATAATGCCTTGGTTTTTTCCTGGGTTCCCATCTAAGATTAGCTTTTAGCAATTTATTTGCATTGCTGTCCACAACTTGAATGTACAGCATGTACAGACTGACAGAGGCCAATTTTCTACATTTTCTTAATGAAGATCTATTTATCTATCTCTCTGTCTATCTGTCTTTCCGTCCATCCAACCATATTTCTAAAGATGGATGAATAAATATGCAGCAACAATATGTATCCAGGTAGACACAGGAGAACAGATAATCAAACACAAAATCACTCTAATTAGTATTATTCAGAAAAATAGCCTATTTATTAAAGTGGTGTAGTGCAAGACAATGTTTTTGGGAAGCTTTTAGCCTCCCCTCATCAGGAATGTGTTTTTGTAAGTGGGACCATTCCCATTCCCCAGTGGCATATCTACAGGGGTCACGGAAATCACGGTGGCGATTGGGCAGGATGCTCCAGGGGGCCCGGATGCCATCTATGTGGCCCTTGTATTGTGCCACAGGGAAAGGGGTTCCTGGTGCTGATCATGCAGGAGAGGGGGCCCGGTACAGATAGTACACCAGGGCATGTAACCCACCCCTGCATGTAACCCACTGTTGGCTGCCTGCAGAAGACTGATGAAATTCTACAATTGTGTCTTTTTTCTTAACAGATAAATGGCTGCAACCAGTAAAGGTGAAAAACAAACATAAATCAATGAAATATAACTTTAAAGATAACATTTTTTACAAATAACTTCCATGCTGACCTTCATGAGATTTTTTTATTTTTTCTTCATATCCATTATACCAAAATAAGCAAAAGTGATTGCATTGTTTTCTTCATAAAAATGAGGAACCAAAGACAATATGTAGCATACAGTAAGTACATGTAAATGTGATTTTTCTACTCTGATAATTGATATGTTTGGATAATTGACATGTCCACATCTCAGCCCAGTTATCCCTAAAGGGGCATTTCACTTTCAGCTTTCTAGGGGGGTAGCCTCATGTGTTACCTGTGTTGGAATGTTCAATGTACTTTTTTCTGATTGGATACAATGTATACTTAGATACAAGCAACCATCTCTGCAGAGTCAAAGGGCTTGACTTACAGGTATAAATGGTTCCTTTCTAAAAGAAATGGCAAGTTCTATCCTAGGTAATCAATACCATAAGGGTAGATATAAGGGACCCAGGCCAGGGTATCCATGTGTTTCTTTATTTTACTAATTATAACAATGGCATGGTATTAACCAGAAATAAGAGTGGTAATGCCAAAGAAACGTAAGCATGTTTATAACTGTAATAGTTTAGAATTATTGCATAAATAAATATATATTTAATAAGGCACCACTGTAACACTTTCATTTCACAGTTTATCACCAGCTGTGCTGATCAACGCCATTGCAGCTGGTTAAACAGACACAATGCAAGGTCCAGTCACATACATGAAAATAAACCCTATAGGGGCAAAGGGGAGGGACTAAATAAAACACTGAGGGAGTTTATTCACTAAAGTCCGAATTGTTGCGTATAGGTGAAAATTCGCCAGATAAAGACGGTCACAATAGGCAATAAGAATGGGGAAATTGTCGTGGATTTGCTATGGGAGTCCGCTGTTTGAGAATTCAACAATCCAATTCGTACCTTAGTGAACAACCATAGAAATAATTAACTGTATTATTAATATAAACTAAGAGCTTAAGAGGTAACTAACTTCACTCTTTATATACTTGTATTCTGAACATTGTTTGAAATGAGATTGTATTGTCACTAAAATCCGAATTGTTGCGTATAGGTGTGAATTCGCCAGATAAAGACAGGCGCCATAGGCTGCTACTGTCGCAGTCGCGTCTTTATAATGAGAATATTGTCGCAGTTGCAACTTTATTATGGGAAAATTGTCGCAGTCTTAACATTAAAAAATTGTCGCGGCTTTACAATGGGGAAATTGTAGCGGATTTGCTATGGGAATCCGCTGTTTGAGAATTCGACAGTCGTATTTGCACCTTAGTGAATAACCCCCTCAATGTACAAATGAATGCAGGACTTGAATTTAAGATGCACACAATAATATAACATATAAATAAATGAGAACACACATTTACCAAGTGCCATCTCAACTTTTCTACATTTACACTGTTTATTTTCAGTATTTAAATTCTACATCTTTTCTCATCAGTCCTCCAGAAGCTCGCTGCTTGGCAATAACTGTGAAATACCATTTTAGGTAAACTAAACATTACTGACATTATTCCCGTGGGAAAAACAGTTATTCAAAAATGGTAATGGGAATAAAGAAATTTTTGTCTTCTTTATAGTTTATAAAATGATCGAAGGAAACACATCAAACTGTGTTTCTTCAGTAAAAGAGATTTAAGGGAGTTATTCACTAAAGTCCGAATTGTTGCATATTGTGAATTCGCCAGCTAAAGATAGTTGCAATAGACTGCTATTATCAAAGTCACGTCTTTATAATGAGAATATTGTAGCAATCGTGACTTTTACCATGGAAAATTGTCGCAGTCGCAACTTTAAAAATTGGCGCGGTCGTGACTTTCTAATGGGCAAATTGTTGTGATCGCAGATTTGCTATGGGAATTCGCTGTTTGAGAATTCAACAGTCTAATTCACACCTTATTGAATAAACCCCTCATGAGTTTTGATCACACATAAATAAAAAAGTTTGCCTCACATATATTTTTGCAACATATTTAAAGATTATAAAGATGCAATTTGTGCAGTTACCGCTGAACAGTCCTTCAATCTGCCAACATGTAAGGAAGGTCTATAGTAAATCATGTGTAAATTAGATGCAAGAGTCATGTGATGTTTGAGCCACTGCAACTAAACTGTTTTTTTTAAATGAAAACACATGTTTTTCAGAACCATATTCTTCACATGCTTCTTCCATAAGTAGTCTAACCTATGTAAAAAGGTTATTTAATGAGTGTGACTATTTGAATTGTTATATCTTACTTAAGGAAGTATACAACAAATAAGGATTTCTATTATATCGTTTGCAGTTTCCCCATTTATGCTCCAAGGCTCATATGTAGCCAATCAAAGCTTTCTATTTCTTCAACCTTTCTTCCCTGTAAAGTTTTACATGTGGACATAACTAATGATTGAACCACTGCATTTGTTAACACATTATGGGAGTATACTGACAACCTGGTGTAGGTGCCTCTTGCTTTGGAATTGAAGCTTTACTGTGTACAATGATCTGAGAAAAAAGTAAAATGGGAGTAGATGTTATCAAAATGCAGTAACTTATCCATTTTCATAGCTGAAACAATGCCTTTAAGCTGAAACTGCAACCCCGATAGGGGAAAACCATAGGATGGGATAGAAGAGATGTAGTTTTGTGATATTTTATCCGTTATCTTATCAGTTTATACAGTTATCTGTACATGTCCATTCCCACTGTGCACTTGTAACTCAGCAGTCACTCCAGTCCCAGGATTTGAACCCTGGATGTCCCTCTGCAGGCAGTGATCTTACATTCCTGCTACGGAGTCACCTGAGGTTTCTTGCCTTGCTGGTTTTCTAGTGCCTGATCTCAGCCCTGCTTGATTCTATTTTCCCACCTTGCATAGGTGATTTGAATAAGTACTTTCATTTACACCAGTTTGGAAGCAGTTTGCCAGCCAATCCCCACTAGGCAGTCTCATTTCCTGATTATAGGTCTTGTTTCCTAGTATCCTGATTCCTGATCCTGCTGCATTCCTGCTACTCCATGTGATTCCAGGTTTACCTTTTTGGTATCTTGTTCTCCCTGGAGAGTTTTTTGCTAAGTCTGCCTGTCTCCATTTTTTAGTCTCTTTCTCCTTGTTTACCTGGTTTTTGTGATCCTGCTCTTGGAAGTTCCCTCCTACTCCCCCGCCACTACCTCAGCACCAGTAAACAACTGCTGCCACACTGAAGGTACCCACACACAGGGCCAGGCCTAGGGGTAGGCAGGGTAGTCAGCTGCCTAGGATGCAGCAGGAGGGAGGCGCTATCTTGGTGATTGCCCCCCTCCTTTGCCCTGTCAGTACCTACCTCCTCCTTGGCCTGGCTGTCTCTGCTGTAGCGCTTCCCTTCTCCCAGCAAAGATTAAACTTCCTGT
>WMED01024096.1:0-11306 GCA_019650415.1 Pipa parva
CGAATTGTCGCGAAGCCAACAACTCATGCGAATTCGGACTTTGATGAATTCCCCCCAGAGGCTGTATGGCTAATAAGTAATGTATTCAACCAATGACATAATAATCTGCAGCATAGCTCTTTGCTTTAACAATGTACATTCTGAAAGGCAATAATTATTATATTTAGACATAGCTGCTATACAATGTTCAAGTCCACATGATGAAAGGGCCCTTTAGCCTATGCAACAGGTACTGTATGTAGTTTTAAAGGGATAAGATGGAGCTCTAAATTAGATCAAATTGTATGTTTTTTAACCAGCAGCAGAACCTATTTTATTTCATCTCATTTAATAAATGTAAAATAAACTTCTCAGGTCATACATGCCAACATTCTCTTTTAAAGGACAAGAAGATGCAAAATACTTGCGTTAGATATATTTAATACATTTTCCTCTATAAAAGTTAATGTTGGCGTGCATAATGTGTATGTACATGCTGAACTGCTAATTTGTAATTATTTACAGTTCATGCTGTGCAGCTGAACCACATACGATTCTTCTACCCGAAGAAGAAGCCTGTGAGGTTCGAAAGCTTGTTATTCTCTTAACCTGAGAAATGTTGGTCCAATAAAATGTTTCAAAACTATCTGTAACACCTGAACATAGGATTAATGTATGAGACAGGTCTAATACAGCTACATACAAATTCTCTTCATATGTCATTCAAGATCATTTGTAGAAAACAATTTTATTAGACTGTTTACAAAATTTTAATAATGTTTAAAATGTTGTTTATTTTTAATTATTCTTGAGAACCCCAATATTGTTTTTACTTGTTTTATTATTTTTATAAAGCTGTATATAGTATCCTCAAATAAAACTGTACAAAAAGCATTCATACCCAGTACACTAAAATGTATACTTTTTTTAAAAAAATCAACTAGAAAACTGATAATTTTCTGAAAGCTACATTTGTAAAAGGTGTACAAATATATTTTACTTACGTTTGAGTTTCAAGCAGTTCACTGGAACTAGCCTTTGCTTCTGTTATAGAAATGACATTGAGTGACAGAATAAATACTCTTCACTGTTCTATTTCAGGCTACAGGAAATTCCCTGGGATTATATACTATGGAGAATAACTAATAATGCTAGAATGTAATAGTTAAATTAGTTTTAAATTTAGCAAAATAAGATGTTGGTCGCCAAATTGTCGCCAACCGCTTTTCACTTCTGTAGTGTGCATCACCAATTTGTTGAGGATTTATTTTGAAGCATTTAGTGATAAGGAAAAGTTGCTTTTGTTTTGTGCTTTTTACTATTGAATAAATCTAAGAAATTTGTGCATCTCTGCAGAATGCAACAACAAAATAAAACTCCATCTTGCATAGGCAGAAAAGAGCATGACCAAATGAGTTGGGGTTGTAATATCTCTCACACTAGCCACACTGCGGCTTTCAAAGGTCACATTAAACCTGCAGCTGGTCCCTCTGGTTAACCTCACCCTCACAGTATTCACCTCAGGGATTCCAAAGATCATTGATCCCCCTTGCTAATTGTCCCAGGTCTTCTACTGATCATACTTGTAATTCAGACTACACTGGCTTTACTCATCTCCCCTAGAAATACAACCTAATTCACCATTGTGCGAAGTGAGCTGCGAAGCCTTCGACTCATTGCGCACATGGTGTTATGCGCCTGCTGATGTCCTGCACGCGGACATCAGCGAGCGCATTAAAGGAATTTCAGTCTCGGCGAGAGCACTCAAGTCTCCTCGCTGAGACTGAAATCCCTTTAATGCACTCGCTGATGTCTGCGTGCAGGACATAAGCGGGCACATAATACCATTTGTTAAGTGAGCCGAAGGCTTCGTAGCTCACTTTACACAATGATGAATTAGGATGATAGTCACTCAAGCACATATATTGGATATTTGACCCTGCCTCAGGCCCTATAGCAGGCTGTATCTTACCTATATAAGTTGTAAATTGAGGGCCACCAACAGTTCCAGTACACAGCATGCGAGTGGTCTTGGTACTGTGCTAGATCTGTCCAGTACCCCAGATATTAGTGAGTATATGGAGCTGGCAAGACCTCTAGCTGCAACCAACTCATTATATTCTACTGCTGCTTAATGCCAGGACTACTTATTGTCCTGGGATTCAGAACATAGCAAGGATCGTAAGGCACTAACTTGCCCCTAGATCTAGTGCAAGGAAGGAATGGTTAGAGTTTCAATTGGTGCAATAATCAGGCAGCCAGAATTAAGTTATCTGGAGATTTTTTGAAACTTTTTGATGGGTAGGTAGCCAGCCATACTTTACATTAGTAGCATGGCTACCTTTCCATTGAAAATTCTGAAAAATCAAGATTGAAAAAGTCAATCGCAAACTCTCAAAAGAAATCTCATGAGAACAATGCATGATTTCTCTCGGTTTTAAGTTTAATCATTTTCGCCCTAAGTCTCTAATTTTTTTTTTAATTGACCGAAGGTGAACTAAAAAGAAGTAGGAATCATTGGAAATAGCACATCTAAAAACACAATCCATCAATATCTTCAAATCTAAATAAAAATCTTACCTCTTGGAGCACTAGCACTGGTTTTCATGTCTGTATTATATCTTTATGCAACTATTTATTCAAAGTATATATTTTTTATTTATTTTCTTATTTAATGGGCACCTATAGCCAAATGAGCTGTCACTTTATGCTACTGCACTTTTTACCCTCCTCTCTGCTTATGTATGGAGAGTTCATCCTATTTAGATTGTAACCTCTATGAGGCAGGGACCTCCATCCTTTTTGTTTCTATCATGGCCTGGCACTTAGTGTGATTTAATTTTTGCCAAGTTGCTGTCATAGAGGTGCAGGCACACAAAAAAAATATTGACCCTGCAGTAGTGGGGAATCAGAGAGCTGACAGTGCTGCTAAACATGCCTCTTTATTCCCAGTAGACATACATGCAGTACATAGTATGACAAATGCACAACCTATGGACACAGACACCCTAGCCCTACTGCAGAAGCAGACCCCAGGTAAGGAGAAAAGTGCATGGGAGAAGGAGGGAGAAATATTGGGCAGAGATGGGATCTGGAAAAGCCACAGTAGAATTTGTCTAACAAAAGCCTTGTTTCCTGTAATATATGCCCTCATGGCACATGATCCTACTCATGTTTCTCAAAATTCAGTGTGCCAAAGGGTCAACTGCCACTGGTTGGCCCCAGAATTCTCGAGTATACGAGAATACGAGAGTATTATGTGCATCGCATCATACACTTGTGTGAAAAATAAAAATACGCAGAGTGTATTTTTCAATTGTACTTACCAAAGACTATGTGAACACTCTCTCGGCATTCATATCACCTTCTGTGTCGCATTTGGGGTGAGGTGTATATACACTAAGCCAAAATGCAACACACAGCATTCCAGACCCAGCATATACGTCTCATACGCTCGTGTGTCCGGAACTAAGTATCGCCGGCTGCCATGAAGCCGTATTTTTTTTTTTTACACGAGCGTATGATGCGCTGCGCATCATACACTCATGTGAACCCAGCCTTAAGGTAGAAATGAATACTGAAACAGAAGTTCAGCCAAATTGTAGTAATGAATTCTTAACCAATGAAAATTGTGTTATCAGTATAATTGTATTATCCATTGTGTTAATGAACACAAATGAATGCTTGGTCAATGTAAATAGGATTAACAGAACTGTTAATTGTACTGAAACTGCAGAGCATCACCTTTGGCATCTGGTGCCCTTTGGTTTCACACTCCTGCCCTATTTTCACATTCCTGCTCTATCAGTTGACTATTTAATATGTTAATTTACTAGTTCTCATGTCTTTTATTACTTATAAATAAACAATGACTTCCTTCAGTCTTTTGTGGGAAGATATCACTATCCTGGAAGAGTCTAAACTAATGAACTGGGTGTCAGTATGAGTTTCTTGTATCCTACTGCAGTGGTTACTATTTCTAAGGTTACACTAATTTGGATACTGCTACCTATAGCATACAGTAAAGTACTTGAACCACAAAAATTCCTAATTAACTGTAACAAAAGATGAAGATTTTTATGAGCTAACTAAAGTATAAAAATCTAATATCATGGCTGTGAATGAAGCTGCAAGTTTTTGTTTAATTTTTAATGAGCTCATCAAATAAGTACCAATGGAAACAATGTTAATATACTTGGGGTAAATACTACATAAATATGTTGTTTTTTAATTTTTGTTTTCATAACTTAAGATGACTCATTAGATTCATTACAGTAACTTTGAATATTAATAAATCATAAGAAGAACCAGAAAAATAAAAACTATGGTACTTATACTTTCCTCTAAACTCAACTCAGCGTATTTTTATTGGTTAAACTGTTAAGCTTGTTAAGTTGTACGATGTGACAATGAAAAGGAAAATAAACACTTTAGTGCTAGCAATCAGGGCTGGCTTCAAGTTCTTATGGCCCCTTGGGCGACAGAGCCTTGTGGGCCCTCTCAGTGGGTCCCCACTGCGGCCGGCCGGCAAAGACGCTAAGGAGCGGTGAGTGAGTCCGGGGGGGGGGAGTGCTGATGGCAGGCAGGCATCAGCATAGAACGCTCCACCTACATCCGGTGCTGGGGCGGGCAAGTGCCGGGGTTCCCTCAGAGGCTCTGTGGGCCCTGGCACTTGCCCGACTATGCCGTTTGCTGACGCCGGCCCTGCTAGCAATACTTACTATAGACAGACTAAAAAAGAAACAAATTAAGATTATTATTCATATAAAAAAAATAGGAAACTGTTCTTCCTTTATTTTATTTTGTCCTTTTTTTCTTTTGATATCAGTAAAATTACAATGAAGGATTCTTTAGCCATTTTAAATTTATTGAGGGCATTCTCTACTTGACTGTTTCTGAAGGTATAGATGAAGTGGTTTAAAAGAGGAGTGAGAATGTCATAAACAAGGGCAATAAATCTATTGTATTGTCTACCTTTTGGCATAAGAGACACAATGATGCCAGTGCCATAATACAAACTTACTACAGTGAGATGGGAGGAGCAGGTGCAGAAAGAATTATTGTTTACTTTCCATGCTGGTCATCAGACATATGATCATTATATGAATGTAAAAATCAGTATTTATGAAGAGTTGTAAGACTGCAGAAACAGCTCTAATAATTGTGATCAATTGGCTGATGAAGACTTCTGAACAAGCCAAAGACTGCAGAGGAGCAAAATCACAAAAGAAATGATTGATTTCATTTGGACCACAGAATTCTAAGCCAGCTGTGGCCATTGTGGGAATGGATACATTAATGATTGCAACAATTATATTTGGAGTCGGGAAGGAATTTTTTCCCTAATATGAGGATAATTGGCTCTTGTCTCATGGGTTTTTTGCCTTCCTCTGGATCAACATTGCAGGAAAATAGGCTGAACTGGATGGACTTGTGTCTTTTTTCAGCCTTATAAACTATGTTACTATGTTAATTAATGGTAGAAATGAAAGTTTCACACAAGCTCACTCAAAAAAATATATTGGAGTTGAATAAAAATGCATACTTATATATATTTATAAAGGTGAAAAGTAAAATAAAATATATGTTAGCCAGAAATGAAGATTTTCTCCTTCAAAATGGCAAACTGATTGTTCATTTGTCCTGCTTTCTTCAAAATAAATTACGTTAGAAATGTAATTGGAAAATCGGTTAAATTGGTAAATTCTATAAAGAAAATGAATGAAATAGGCAAAAACAATGGTACCTTAAAAAAATGACTCAATGTAATCAATTGATGTAGATTAATCAATGCGTTCTGGCAATAGGAATGGAATATCAAATTAAAGGACAATGTCATCATTCTGTAACATTTTGGTTGCTAGGTTCAGATAACATAGTAACATAGTTGCAATTTGACACATGGTCAATACACTAATTCCTCAATAATACACCATGAATAAAATGTGACCATTGGGGCTGTTTATGAAATCTTATTTGTACTTCCCATTTGGTAAATGCAACCACTAGGGGGGCTTTCTCTTCCCCCATGTTGTTATTTGCACCATAGTCCATACATCAGCACTTTACATGAGCCATCTATTGGGATATCTTCTATTACACAAGTCTTCATTCCTTTACACCAGTGGTGTGTAATTATATGACTATATCACACTAGGAGACTGATCTCTCTCCTGTTTTATGTCTTTGCGCTACCTACAGATTCCACAAGTTTTCCAAAGATTCTGTTCTTTTCAAATCCAAAATCAAGGTTGGTGAATTAGGTGAGAGAGAGTAAGGGAGGGAGAGCAAATTATTATGAATCCAGAGCATAAAATAAACTGAGGGTACAATAAAAGTAAATAAATGGTAAAAGATTATTAACCATAACAAAAAAAAGGCAGTTTTTAGATTATTTTGTTTTTTATTTTATTTTTTATGTTGATGCCATTAAGTTAACCATAAGAGTTTCTCAGTATTTTTAATTTATTGAGAGCATTCTTTACTTGCTTGTTTCTGAAGGTATAGATCAATGGATTTAAAAGAGGGGTTAAAACAGTATTAACTAGGGCAAGAAATTTATCATATTTACTACCCTTTGGCACAAGATAAACAATGATTACTGTGATATAATACAAACTTACTACACTGAGATGGGAGGAACAGGTGGAGAAGGCTTTCTGTTTACTTTCCATGCTCTTCATCATACAAATGATCTTTATGATATGAATGTAAAAAACAATAGTTACAAAGAATGGCATTATGATTGCAGGAACTGCTCCAACACTAGTAATCACTTCAATGATAAAGGTTTGTGAACAAGCCAAAGACTGCAGTGGAGCAAAATCACAGCAGAAATGATTGACTTTATTTGGACCGCAGAATTCTAAACCGGCTGTTAAGATTGTGGGAATGGATACATTGATGGTCCCAGCAATCCATGGTAGAAGTGCAAGCTTTACACAAAACTCAGGGGTCATTATAGCCGAGTATTGCAGAGGGTTGTTAATGGCCAAGTGTCGGTCATAGGACATGACTGCAAAAAGATAACATTCCGCTGTTCCAAATGAAATAGTAGAAAACATCTGAATGAAGCAGCCAATGAAAGATATTTTCTTCTCACTGGCAATGAGGTTAGCTAACAGTTTAGGAATAATGCAAGTAACAAACAAAATTTCAAACACAGCTAATTTGCTAATAAAGAAATACATTGGAGTATGAAGAAAAGGCTCATTCCAAACTAAAAGGATGATTGATAAGTTTCCTGTAATGCATATTATATACAGAAGTAAAATAATACCAAAAAGTAGGATCTGGAGCTGGCCTAAATCTGAAAATGCCAGAAGAATAAACTCCTCTACCACTGTTGTATTCCATGGTTCCATGTTGTCTAGAAAAAAATACCAAGAGTTAAGTATTCTATGTATTACAATGGTTTTCAATAGATCTTTACTGTGCACACCCAAACTAATGTTCTATTGGCCATGTATCATGGGTATTTTATGGATATTGATTATAAAGTGATGATGTTTCCAGATGAACCTTTTATCAATGTTAATTTATAAAATATAGAGGCTGTATGGCTTTTAAGTAATGCGATTTATCCAATAACACAAGATAATCTGCAGCATAGCTCCCTTCTTTAACAATATACATTCTGAAGGGCAATAATTATTATATTTAGACATAGCTGCAATACAATGCTTAAGTCCACATGATTAAAGGGCTGATTAGCCTATACTACAGGTATGTTGTTTTTAAGGGATAAGATAGAGCTCTAAATTTGATCAAATTGTACTTTTTTTAATCAGAAGCAGATTATATTTTATTTAATCTAATTTCTAAGCTTCTCAGATCATACATGCCAACATTCTCTTTTAAATGACAAGAAGATGCAAAATGCAGAGTGCAACTGTACTGAAACCTACTCAGACCTGTGTTAGAAATATTTAATACATTTTCCTCTATAACAGTTAATGTTGGCATGCATAATGTGTATATAGGGTACATGCTGAAATGCTAATTTGTAATTATTTCCAGTTCATGCTGTGCAGCTGAACCTCATAGGATTCTTCTACCCAAAGAAGAAGCCTGTGAGGTTTGAAAGCTTGTAATTCTCTTAAACTGAGAAATGTTGGTCCAATAAAATGTATCAAAACTATCTGTAACACCTGAACCTGTGGTTAATGTAAGAGACAGGTCTAATATAGAAATTCTCTTCATATGTCATTCAAGAGCCTTTGTAGACGAAAGTCTTTTTGGACTGTACTGAAGATAAAATCAAATGGTTTCATTTTTTTATTATTTTTATAAAGCTGTATATAGTATCCTCATACAAAACTGTCCAATAAGCACTTATACCCAGTAATCTAAAATGTATACTTTTTTAACAAATCAGCCAGAACACTGTAATTTTCTGAAAGCTACATTTGTAAAAGGTATACAAACATATTTTACTTACGTTTCAGTTTCAAGCAGTTCACTGGAACTAGCCTTTGCTTCTGTTATAGAAATGACATTGAGTGACAGAATAAATACTCTTCACTGTTCTATTTCAGGATAGAGGAAACTCCCTGGGATTATATACTGTGGAGAATAACTAATAATGCCAGAATGTAATTGTTAATTTATTTGTAAATTTAGCAAAATAAGATGTTGGCTGTCAGATTACAGCCAACCGCTTTTCACTTCTGTAGTGTGCATCACCAATTTGTTGAGGATTTTTTTTGTTGCATTTAGTGATAAGGAAAAGTTGCTTTTGTTTTGTGCTTTTTACTATTGAATAAATCTAAGAAATTTGTGCATCTCTACAGAATGCAACAACAAAATAAAACTCCATCTTGCATAGGCAGAAATGAGCATGGCCGGATGACTTGGGGATGTAATTTCTCCCACACTAGCCACTCTGCAGCTTTCAAAGGTCACAATAAACCTTCATCTGGTCCCTGTGGTTAACCTCCCCCTCACAGTATTCACCTCAGGGGTTCCAAAGACCATTGATCCCCCTTTCTAATTGTCCCAGGTCTTCTACTGAAGATACTTGTAATTCAGACTACACTGGCTTTACTCATCTCCCCTAGAAATAGTCACTCAAGCACATATAATGGATATTTGACCCTGCTGCAGGCCCTATAGCAAGCTGTATCTTCCCTATATAAGTGGTCTATTGAGGGCACCAACAGTTCCAGTACACAGCATGTGAGTGGTCTTGGTACTGTGCTAGATCTGTCCAGCCCTCCTGATTAGTGTTGAGCGATGATATCGAGAAAAGTTGAAATCGGTATGATTATTACAATTATCAGGTGTTATCGATGATCCGATGATTTTGAAAAAATCGTACCAATTATCGTGATCACTCGATATATCAAGCAAAGATGAGCCAGCAATATAAACCATGACCAGCAACAGTGCAGTTACAGTTTAAAACCCAATTATTTCCCTATGGAAGTAATTAGGTATAACCCCCCCAGCTGTAAACCCACTGACAGTGAAATGCATTCCTTAGCAATAGACCATGCCTCAGTCTTAAATTTCTTAGGCAGTCACTGCACCAGAAAAAAATCACATGAAGGGGCTAGGCTGCTGAGAAAAGATAATTATGGTGTTTTGTACAATTAGTCTGTTTTTACAGCTGTCCACTGCACTCAGAGACATCATATTGAACGTCCCTCTAAACCATAACCAGCAAAAGTGCAAGGCTTGGGTATACTCTTAAATCCAATTACTTCCATAAGGAGGTAATTAGGTAAGCCCATCTCTTAGCCAAAAGGCCAAGAGCTAAACGCACTTTCACTGATGATCATTAAGGGGAGCAGGGGCCATTATATAAGCAGCTAAAAAACTCAGGTAGTCTATAAAGTCACGTATTATTACACTTAGGGAGAGTAAAAACGAAAGACAAGAGAGTGTAGGTGATACCTTTTATTGGCTAACAGACTAAATGATAAATGCAAGCTTCATCAGGCAATAAGATGAAACTGCAACAATTTTATACAGGAAAGTAAAAAAACTACTCACAAAGAGAGTGATTCTGGGAATCAGTACTAATTTGAATATTATAAACTATATTCATATATTCATATTAGTACTGATTCCCAGAATTGCTCTCTGTAATTGTACAAAACACCATAATTATCTTTTCTCAGCAGCCTAGCCCCTTTATGTGATTTTGTTCTGGTGCAGTGACTGCCTAAGAAGTTTAAGACTGAGGCATGGTCTATTGCTAAGGAATGCTTTTCACTTTAAGTGGGTTTACAGCTGGGGGGTTATACCTAATTAATTCCATAGGGAAATAATTGGGTTTAAACTATAACTGCACTGATGCTGGCTATAGTAATAATCGTTATCTGTATCGGCAATAATCGTCATCGGGCTAACGATTATCGTCTCAATGATTTCAAAAATTGTTAATTTTTCCGATGCCGATAATTGCCATCATCGCTCATCACTACTCCTGATATTAGTGACTATTTGGCGATGGAGCTAGCAAGACCTCTAGCTGCAATCAACTCATTATCTTCTACTGCTGTTTATTACCAGGACCACTTATGGGACTGGGATTCAGAACATAGAAAGGATCATAAGGCATTAACTTGCCCCTAGATCTAGTGTATGGAAGGAATGGTTAGAGCTTCAGTTGGTGCAATAATCAGGCAGCCAGAATTAATTTATCTGGAAATTTTCCATAGATTAATGGAATTCCTGATAGTGGGGGTTATTAGAGATTAAAAAATCTTTGTGGTATATGCAAGGGATGCCCTAGTGAATAAATTCATGGGGACAAGAGGGAGCCCACATATTTTACCATACTGGGGGATACAATGAATTGGTTTCTGGATGTTTATATTTGGCTTGTATTGACTTTGTTTGGGATGTTTCAGGTTTTTGAACTGATTATCCATAGCTTGAGCAATCTTTTGGGGAATGCTGTTTGCAGATTGTTTTTTTATTTTGCTGGGGGTAGGTGTCCCTATACCTCAGAATTCTGAAATCAAAACTTTTGGTAGAGGTAAAGAAGTTGTTTTGGAGATGGTTTTAGATTAGACCTGTTGCCTGTTTGAAAGCTGTAAATATTTCTGTCAGGTGTGTCTGTGGGCTTTAAATCCTTTTTTGGTACAGGCAGATAGTGTCTCCCTATATAAAAGTGACTGGTGCAAGATTCACAAATCATTATTGTTTTGCATATACAGTCTATGACTGTATATACAGTATGTCCCCTTTTTTTATAAAGTGTCACAAATTTACATAGTGCTGTATAATTCAGCAATAATTAATAATAATTAATTTATATATTTATTATTTAATAATTCAGCAATAATTAAAAAAATGTAATACAGACATGCAAAAAG
>WMED01024099.1:0-11306 GCA_019650415.1 Pipa parva
AGCCATTGTAAGTGCTGGAATGCCCAAAAGACCTGGAACTTAGGTAAGTACCGTTACAACTACTGTATTACTCCTGATATCTTTTTTGATCTTGTTGGTGAGTTCCCACACGAGAGGCAGACTCATAACTTGGTGATCTAGGTGATTAGTGTTTGTAGTGCTTTTTGAATAACACAGGGGGGAATTCACGATAGTACGCAGTGAGGTGCGAATCGTTCAGCTCACTTCGCACAGACTGATATGCTCTTGCTGATGTCCTGCACGCGGACATCGGCAAGCACTTTAAAGGGATTCCAGTGTTGGTGAGGCGACTCGAGTGCTCTTGTCGAGACTGGAATCCCTTTAAAAGTGCTCGCTGATGTCCACATGCAGGACATCAGCAAGCGCATATCAGTCAGTGCGAAGTGGGCCAAAGACTCCGCACCTCACTTCGCTCTATCGTGAATTCCCCCCTCAGTGGAGGTCATGTGACATAATTATTATTTGGAGAATTACTACACCAAAAGGGAATCTTCATTTTCTATTACCAGATTGAGGTTAGAGCATGTTAATCATTTCTGGTATGGTGTTGATGATATCTGATATGTTTTAACAGGAACTTGAAGACCACAAATACAAACCAATAAAGGAAGAAAAAACTGGTTCAAATAGAATTGTTAAACCAGGTTCAAGCACACAATCAGTATGTTATACTTTTAGTATTATGGATTTTTATGATTTATTTCTCTAAAATATTTATTTTTTCATTTTTTTTAAATAAAAACACAGACATGCTTTCTATATTTTATTATTTAGATAATTTACTTGTGACATTAATTTTGTCTTCATAAAATTAGTTATTGCACAACATTTGGGGACACATTTTTAAAAGGATGAATTCACCAGTCAAATTCACCTCACTAAAATTCAAGTTGAATAGCCAAAATAGACGCAAATTAACTTCTCACTATTGACAAAGTGGAGAATACTTGTTGTACAGGCGGACAGCTGCAATCACTGTTGCACGTATAGGCATAGTGTGGCATAGTCAGGCAGAAAGTAGGATGCGAAGTCATGAAGAATGAGGCGAATTCAACAAGTGAAGAGCAGTGACATCAGTCTCATCATAAACCACTAACTGTATTCTGTGAATATTCTATGCCCCTTGTCCCTAGGTCATGTCATTTAGTCGCAATCGCCATTGTCCCTTTTGAATGAATAGTCACCTTATGCAACACTGGAGCCCTGTCTCCCCAATTCGTCACTTTGAAGTGGTGAAGTCAAAAAGGGTGAATTCGGAGCAGTTCATCTAACCGTATTCACTACATTGCTCCACTCCATCGCATAGTCAAAAGTAGAAGTACGTTTGCACGTATACTCAAAGTGATGCGATAAGCTCCATAAGTTCACAACTATTGTAGATGCCAGAAATGGTCATGTATTCACCACCTTGCATTGTTTAGTCAATAACAGAACATGTGGAAGTGGCAGATAGATGGGAATTCATAGCTCTAAGCGACTATTCGGACTTCTCAGAATGCATCCCTTACAATTTATCTATAAATGGTCTATTTTACTGAAAATATAACTCAAAGTATTAAGAGTATTCCTGATATGCATATTAATCCTAAATTAAAATCTTCCGTCTGTGTGAATTACATATGATACTTTATTAAAAAGAGAAACGAGAAAGAAACAATTAATCAGAACATAGGTACTATACACAGATCAATAGATGCCAGTCAAGAGCGTGAGGTAGATGTCTGTAGTTACTTGACAGCAACTGACATGTTTCAATAAATATATTATTTCCAAAGGTCCCAGTAAAAGAAATATCCATTTTACGACAATTTCCATTTTCCTCGGTTTTGCAACGAATGTCTGTTGTTACCCAAGTCTTCGGAGAGCAGACACTCACTGTGTTTTTAAAGGGAGCTCCAGAAATGGTGATAACTTTATGCAAAAAGGAAACAGGTAATGTGATCGAATAATTGGAGTTTGGGAAATCTGTCACTTTACATGAAACACTGCAATGGTAGAGAGGAAAATTAGTGCATTTTAGTGAAATTGTTTCTCTGTGAGGACATGGAATGAAAAAACAAAGTATTCAAAAGAATCTGAAAATAGCAAACCACCTTCAAAAACATTTATATTTTATGTCTATTTAAGACTAGATTTAATGACCTGCTAATATTTAATACTACACAGAAGCACAAGTGGAATAATATTAAAATATTTCCTGGGATACGTTCCCTACACCTGTACAGGTTGATAATATCTAGAATAGCATACACCAATGATGGGTCACCAAGAGTGATTAACCCAAGTCTGACCCAACATTAAACAGAATGACCCTGATTATATCTTCATTATTTCTCTGGTTTTCTTCTCTAAACAGTTCCAGCAGATTTTGAAAAGAAGCTTGGGAGCTATACAATACAAGGATTTAGAGTGATAGCTCTGGCCTATAAACAATTAGATTTAAAGGAAGATTCATCATTTGAAGCACTGAGCAGGTAAATTATAGAAATGTTGAGAATATATGTCTCCACGCAGACTCTGTCATTTTTACACCTGTGTTGTGGACCTTGCATTTTGAGAGGAATCCATAATGATGTAAAGCATAGAAACAAATCTACATGCTTTTGTAAAATTCCTTCCACATTACTGTATACAGTGCTAGAAAAGATGTATAATGAGAATCTAAATATATTTCGTGTGAGGAGATTAACAGTGTCTTATCAGTGTTGTTATCGAATGAAAGTAATATTAAATACCTCTATTACAATTTATTTACAGAGATGAAGTGGAATCAAATCTCATGTTTCTTGGATTTTTGGTCATGGAAAATCGACTCAGGCCTGAAACAAAACCTGTTCTTCAGGAACTTAGTCTTGCTAACATACGTACAGTCATGCTCACAGGTATTCTGAACTGTACTGAATGCATATTAATAATAATAATAATAATAATAATAGAGATGGTCAATTTCTTTATATACTTTGTATCATTTCTAGAATTTACTTTCTTCCGCATAGTTGTTCCTACATCAGTATATAAATGTACTCATCCCTGTGCATAGGAACAATACTGTTACTAACGATACCATTTGTATCTGTTTGTTTCCTAATATTTTACAAGGGGACAGTCTTCAAACGGCTTGTACTGTTGGCAAGACCTGTGGAATAATGCCTGATGATGCCAGCTTATATCTGATAGAAGCAAGCTCCCCTGGAAAAGATACTCCAGCATCTGTTACCTGGAGTTTACTGGGAATGAATACAGAGAATGGAAACAAAGGCAATGTATGTTAAGACTGGGTTTAGTTTTTAGCTGTGCAAAATGTATTTCAACCCTTCAGACATTGAAGAACCACTCGAGTCGCCTCGCCGAGACTGGAATCCCTTTAAAGCGTTCGCTGATGTCGGCGTGCAGAACATCAGCGAGCGCATAACAGTCTATGCGAAGTGATGCGAAGGATCCAGACCTCACTTCGCACTATGGTGAATTCCCCCCATTGTCTCCTACTTCACCTTTTTTACCTTTTATGTACCTAATTTCCTCTTCTTTATTTGCTCATTTTTCCTGCAACCTTTCTAATTTTATGCTTTCCTATTCTCTTATTCACAAATACTTCTTCTTATTCTCCCTACCATTCTCAGTTTGCAGTTTTAGCTTATAGATATAGGTTTCAGCGTTTAAATGACTTAGCGTCACTGTGTTTGGATTCTATGTGTTAGGACACCTTAGAGATATTATGTAGGGAGTGACTATAGCTTCAAAGTAGAGCGATATTATGGGTAAATTCTACAGTGATTCTTGGTTTTTTCTGACCTCTAAGTACACTATATAAAGCATTAATGTAGATTGTCACCTAGCAATATCTGGAAAGGATGGCTTTTGATCCCTGGAACAATGTAATTAAAGAATACCTCTAATACATGTTACTGTGTATTACTGTGTGCTCAAGTTAAAAAAATATATAAATGTTTTCTTTAACTGATCCATTCTACTCTGCAGTTAGTTATAAACTCTAGACAAATCTAGACTGCTATGTGTAAAATCATATATAGGTGGGTGGATTGTGGGAGTAGGTGGGTGGATTGTGGGAGTAGGTGGGTGGATTGTGGGAGTAGGTGGGTGGATTGTGGGAGTAGGTGGGTGGATTGTGGGAGTAGGTGGGTGGATTCACACGTGTGCCACACTAGTAAAGTCTAACCCTGTGCTTCTTTCAATAATATCAAATTTCATTCATGTCATATTTCATACAGAGTATCAGGTTTGGCCAGACTGTGTGGCCAGGTCAATGCATTTAGCACTACGGTAATGGAGATGAGTGTTTGGGTATAGACTGCCTAATAAAATGAGTAGCAGAATAGTAGAAATGGATAAGAAAGCTTAGTTACCAGTAAGTAAACATAACCACAGCACTTTAAAAATATATGTGAGAACAGCAAATTTCTCATTTTGTAGAGAATCAATTTTATTTCTGTTAAAAACAAAAATTGGGAAAGTTTTACTTTACTTGGGGCATCACTCCAAATTCAAGACATTTCTTATATAAAATGACTAAATCCTGTGATTCATGAGGGGTAATTCACCAACTTACACCAAAATGAAATATTTAGTGGGTGCCAGAAGTTATTTAAAATAAGAAAGTGAACTTTATTAACATTGAATGTACCACTAATTAATTAAAGCAATAGGATGAGGACATTTTTCAGTGTATACCATCCTCTGGTATCTATTCTATACCAGTGTACACAGTGGTTCCTATAATAAATAACACAACAGGAAACTCAGCCCTCTGACTATCTTTGGTGTAATGATAGCTGCCAATCTACCTTGATATCCCTGTCCCTCCCATACAGGGGTGAGCTGGACATTCTAAGCCTACTAATGTGTTCTCCATTCACCAGACTGATGGAGGCTTAAATGTTCAGAACTTACTTACTGCATGGTCTTATAAATTCCCTGGAGAGGACCTGATAAATTAAACCAAAAGATGGATATATAGGAAGAAATAATTCAAGTGGTAGAAGAGCTGGCTCAAGAAGATATGTGGCTTAAGGTAAATGTAAGATTTTAGGGCCTCACTACATATGGCATTGGTTTTGTGAATGCTCAAATAGAAAAGTTGCCGCTTTACAAAATGATCATGCTTTATAAGATCATTAAAGTGCACCTGTCACCTCAAAACTAATACTAATTTAGGTTGTACTAATGAAATAAATGTTTTTGTAAATATATATGTATTTTAAAAAATGTACATTTATACAGAGTTTCTCTCTGTCCTTTTCCCTGTCTGACTTCCTTTTCTTTCTTGGGTTGGGTTATGATGATTGACATAATAGCTATTCCAATCACATCCCTGCTCGATTGTGATTTAAGGAATCTGATTGGAGGAGCTACAGTCATATGCAAAAGTTTGGACACCCCTATTAATCTTAATCATTTTTAGTTCTAAATATTTGGGTGTTTGCAACAGCCATTTCAGTTTGATATATCTAATAACTGATGGACACAGTAATATTTCTGGATTGAAATGAGGTTTATTGCACATTTTCTGTTAGTACAATAAACCTCATTTCAATCCAGAAATATTACTGTGTCCATCAATTATTAGATATATCAAACTGAAATGGCTGTTGCAAACACCCAAAGATTTAGAACTAAAAATGATTAAGAGTAATAGGGGAGCTCAAACTGTTGCATATGACTGTATAATGTCAATCATTTAACCCCGCCCACCCGACACTCAGGAAAGAAAAGTCAGGTTGACAGGGAAGATGACAGAGAAGAAACGCTGTATAAAGGTACATTTTTTTTAAATACATATATATTTACAAAAACATTTATTTCATTAGTACAACCTAAATTAGTATTAGAGTTTTGATTTGACTGGTATACTTTAATGTACATTGATCATCAGTTCTAACTAAAATAAAACTAAACTAAAGGTTTTTGGCAGCTGCTCACTTGGTCTAATCAGTTTAAGAAGGTGTTTATTTTACCTCTTAAAAAAGTTCTTAAAAGTTTTCTGGTTCATGCATAAGCTGTGTTTGTATGTAAAGGGGTTGTTCACTTTGGAATTAATTAGGAATATGTTGTAGAGAAATTCTAGGATAATGAATAAGGAAAAAGATGTATTGGTGTAAATAGATGAAAAACAATACTTTGTGTATATTTTCTTACGTATACTGTACCTATTTCTCCCTCTGTAAACTGCACTTTGTATCCATTTCAGAAAACAAAAAGTCTTGAATGCCTTACCACTGAAGGATCTTGCAGCCTTCCTACAAAAACAGAAAAATATTATTATGCCATGAGTGGAAAATCCTACCAAATTATCCAGCAACATTTTCCAAATCTGGTGCCAGATGTAAGTATGATCATATATGCATACTTTAATTTGTTTTGTCGGTAATGGCAAATAATTCAGTAAAAAAAAAATCAAATGATTTTATAAGAGAAATCCATATAGATATTGGTAGATCAATAGGTAGATTCATGGAAGTTGACAGATCACTACGTGCATTACTTTAAAATTTCTAAACACAGTAACTGTATTAATCAGAACTATAAAATCAGAAAATGCTAAGGGCCATTGTAGATTTTTAACTAAACTAAACGGTTTGTTTTCTTGTAGATCCTTCATAATGGGACTGTATTTGCTAGAATGACACCAAGGGAAAAAACTAACATTATTGAAGATTTTAAAACAATTAAGTAAGTTTTCCAGAGCACCAGTGCAGAAATACAACTGTCTAATGGCGTCACAACAGCTTGTAATGTAATGGGTATAATTATTACGCAATGTTTTTCTAAAACTAATTTAGAGCAGTCAGTTACAGACACAGTACCTAGGGCTGAATTAACTATTTATTTCCATTTGTTACACATATTACACACACTTCTGTGCTAAAGAGTTTAAAGAGATATGTATCAGTCTGGCTGATATGCTATGCTTAGGTAAAACCATTTTTAATTTTTCAGTAGAAGGTGCTATTATTGGCTGCCCAAATCTCTTAAATTAGGGATTTAGGTTCACTGGATTGGGTTGCTTTAGGGCCAACTCCTGAATGTCCTGATATACACTAAAGCAGTGGAGTTTATACAAGCCTACATGTGAGATGGTCTTGATCTAGTGACATCAAAGTCCTTTGTTTTGATGTGCAGCACGGAGATATCATTAGTATAGACTCTTGTATGTCTACATTTGTCCTTTAAAACTCACTTGAACTGCCAATGGTAAGACCAACCTGAAATACTTACCTACTAAGCTCTTATTTAGCAGGACAGGAACTGCAGTTTGGACTATTTGGCAAATGGAACTGCCATTTACTATATATTCTTTCTGCACATTTGTATAATTTTGTAATTGTATCATTTCTTTTTGCAGCTACAATGTTATGATGTGTGGTGATGGGGCAAATGACTGTGGGGTGAGTAAAGTTTTTCTTTATGGGGCTTTAGCTGTCTGGCAACCAAACTATCATGTCCTTAGCCCCTCCCCCTTCTCATCTTCATGCCCTGGATTATTAAAAGGACCAGTAACACCCAAAATATTTAAAAAATCCCATTTGTATTGGTGTGGTGGTCATTCAAACACTTGTAAAAATGTTATTTGAAGTTACATTTCTGAGTTTTATTCAGAAATTTTGTTTAGAATCTTTACAAATAACAGCCAAGTTGTTATACAGATCTTACCCCCTCCCATTGTTTTCTGTAATGCTTTAGAAAATATATATTCCGGAAGTGTGCCCAAAAAGCCCAAGTTTTATAAACTACAGTAAATAGCCAAATATCATGCTTTATAGCAGCGGTTCTCAACCTGTAGGTCACGACCCCGGGGGGGGGGGGGTCGCACAACCATCTCACGGGGGTCAAGAACCGCTGTGGAGCCCAGAAGCGCTTGCAGGTCCCTTTTTATAAGGGTTCCTGTGTGGTGACGTTTGGGCGAAACATCATCTCGTGACTCGCATACTTGATAACGTTTTGCCCGAACGTCACCACGTGACGCACGTACGTGATAATGTTTCACCCGTACGTGATGCGCATACATGATGACGTTCGGGCAAAATGTCGGGCCGTGACGTCAGCTTGGGGGTCGTGGTTCTCAAAAGGTTGCTTTATAGAGACATGTTCATATTTTGGAGTTACTGTTCTTTTAAAGTCCATATGCTGCTCCTGTGTTGTCCTTTAAAGTGTTTACAAAGTGCCTCAAAAATGTGCAGGAAAAGACCCTAACTCAGAACTGGTTGGGGGAGGAGGAGGGCTAAGGAAACTATATTTGCATTTTCCTTGTAAATGAGGGCTGAACACTAATGTAAGTACAGTGATACCTCGGTTCTCGAACATAATTCGTTCCGGGAGAACGGTCGAGAACCGAAACAATGAAACCCATAGGAAATAATGGAAACTGGATTAATTCGTTCCAAGCCCCAGAAATATGCCTATTTACTGGCCTAATTTGTATATAATATGTAGAAAAACATGAGTCTCAACAAGAAATAAGAAATAAAAGTGTATTTATTAAAACAGCACTTTACAGATATTACAAATAAACTGTGTATTTTTATGTTCACAATAACTCCTGTGCCCCAGTCTGTTCGTTGTTAATTGTCATCCCCACATGTATTTGCAGAGGCTCCTGCCTGAGAGATATTTCTACTGGTAGTCAAATAGTGCTACACATGTTTTATGTACCTCTCAAAGAAGTATTTGTGCCTGTGTTTCTCTGGCTATCTGACCTACTTCTGTATAATGTGTACTAAAAGTCTTCTTGTTATTTTTGCATTTTAATACTAAAGCCTCTGGTGCCCATATTCTCTATAGTGCACCACATTGCACAGTTCCTCCAAAGCCATGCTAGGGCATCTTCTGTATTTTTAAGAAAGCGATACATATATATATATATATATATATATATATATTAACATATTTATTTCTATCATAAAAACCCTATTCTATTTTATCAACATTGAGATGACTTGAGATAAATTCCTTATTAAAAAGTTTTGCAATGTTTATTCCAGGCACTAAAAGTGGCTCATGCTGGGGTTTCATTATCGGAACTGGAGGCATCTGTGGCTTCTCCTTTCACATCTAAATTTGCAAACATAACATGTATACCCAAGCTAATAAAGTAAGACTTTGTTTATCTTATTAAACTGTGATGGTTTAGATAAATTACAATACATTTTTTTAAAGGTCAATAGGACGCAAATAGAACTGGGTACATTACCCTACTTCAGTCAAACCTTCCTATAGCAACTAAGAGTTCTCTTGTCAGGAAATTTACATTGTGTTACCATCAGTCAGGTCCCTACTAGATCACAGGACTGCCTACAGGCAGATTGCGTATAGGCGTATTGTTGAAGGGCAACTTCTTTTTAGAATACTGGTTGTACATCTTAGAGCATAAATCTAATAATATTTCAGGATACAACTGCCCGAGCTGGAGAGTTTACCACCAAGTTGTGGTGCTACAAGGCACCTAGGAGAACACATCAAAGCAGGGCATCATATTTGTTTATTCAAACACTGTGAAATGAATGATTAAAAGGCCACGAACAGCAAAAATAAAGTTACCATTTATTATTAGTATTTTAAAAGTTACATTTCTGATTTTTTTTTTGGTTATCTTTCTTATTGCTGATTGCAGCCATTTGTTTTCTCAAGAGGGATTTTGTTAATTAATAGATAAAAGATGGCTGTATCCATTGGAAGAGTGAAAACAAACAATGCATATTAATAATAACAAATCAATGATAAAATGTTGGGTGATATATAATATAGGAATAACTGACAATCCAAGCACAATGGGATATTTTTTTCCTAGTGAGACTGGACCTATAATGTTTAAAGAATTTCCCTGAAGGTAAAAAGGTGCATTTTAATGATTTCTAAAACATTCCATAAAAAAAAAAAAAAAAAAAAAAAAATGTACAATTAAAAACTGTGTATTAAATATAGTATTTTTGTATTTAAATGATGGTTGCTTGCCTAGATTTAAAAACACGTCCAGTTGATAAACAGAAAATAATAATAATGTTTAAAATGTATGACAGCTTTGTTTTAATGCTATTGGGTTTTTAGATCTTAAAATATAATATAAAAGTATTCAAAAATGTTCCTTTATAAATTGGTAATAATTAGGTTATTGTGTTTTCCCACAGGGAAGGAAGAAATGTTTTTGTAACATCGATTTGTTTATGTAAATACCTGATTTTGTTTGCCCTCATTGGATTGGTTTGCATGTGCTTTCTTTTCACGGTATGGAGTTAATCTTTTATTTTCATTTATAATTTTATATGATGCAACTAACTGTCTAGTTGTGGTACCATTTTTAATTTATTTATATCGGAGCCAATCTAATCCTCTGGAGAAATAAATCACATACTGATCACTCTTACCGGCATGACCTCTGCAATCCCTCTATAATAAAGGGCAGGGCCAAGGGATAGGCAGCCGCCCCAAGCTGATCTGCACAGGAAATTAAAGGTAGCACTTTGAAGAGTCTGCCGTAGAACTATGCACTATAGTAGACTGAGAGGCTGGGCAGAGGAGAGGTAAGCTCAGACAGAGGAAAGGAGGATGGCATCCACAAAGACAGTGCCCCCACTCCCACAGGGGCAACAAAGAATGAAGGGGATAGTTATTGGGCAGCAAGGTATGAAGGGGTAGTTTTGGAGGGGATTGTGGGGGCAGTATAGTATGAGGAATAAAGGGTGTTGTGGGGCAGCACAGTATGGGAAATGGGGAGTATTGTAGGGCAGAACAGAATGGGAAATGGGGTGACTGGGAGCAGCACATTGTGGGATAAGGGGCAACACAATTTTGGGAAGGGGGAGTTGGATGTAAAATTTCATTGAATGGAGCATTTCTAGCATTTGGCCTAGGGCACCATAAAACCTTGTCCCGGTACAGACTGTGTAGCATTGGCCTCCTGCACCCAATGGATCCCTGTAAGCCATAGTCTTTTGTAGGTGCAGGTAGGACAGTGCTGAGGGGGACAGGGGGTCCCATGTCATCTAGTTACACCACTGGTTGCAATAGCGAGAATTGTCACAAACTGTTTTCTGAGCATAAAAGTGAATTGTAGAAGTACCATAGTGCAGAGAATTTGTAATGAATAGGTGTATTGTAGCAAAGTGATCTTCACAACGATATGATTAAAGACTGTAATGTCACCATAACCATTTCTTTCTACAATAACATACTGGCAATAATAGTCTCAGGCTGAGGCATGTTGTGCCCACTAGAGGATCTAACCCAAGGGCTCATCGCCAAACAGGGAGAACAGTGAGAGGATACAGTGAACT
>WMED01024100.1:0-11306 GCA_019650415.1 Pipa parva
TGCGAAGTGAGCCGAAGGCTTCGGAGCTCACTTCGTTGAATGGTGAATTCCCCCCTGAATTGGAATTTGTTAGGAGCAGGGCCGGTTCTAGCGCTGGGCGATGTGGGCGGCTGCTCAGGGCGCAATCTATTTCAGGGGTGCTGTCGTCCACCACAAACTTACCTCCGCCAGCACGGCGCTGGAACGCTGGTGGAGGTGAGTGGGGGACACCAGACGGGTGTGTGCGCCTAGAAGAGGAGTGCACCAAGGGGGCGTGGAGGGGCGGTTCGGCCAGGGCGCCCATAGGGCCAGAACCACCCCTGGTAGGGAATCAAATTGACCCATATCAACTCTGCAACCAAAGCTCAACATTGGAGGGGTTGTGGGAAAGCAGAGCCTACTTGTTCAATATCAAAGGATTTCTTACTCTTTCCCCAATATCTGGTACAAGGAATATCCCCTTCATCACAATAAGTTTTCTTTGGCATATGTACAGTATACAATATATATTTTGCTCTGTTTCTATTATTTAAAAAAAAAAAGTTTGTGTATATATCTGGAAGAATTTGGGTCAGCAATTAATAAGTGGGTTTTAGACAACATCTTGAGCAAATACATATATACGTATATACTCGTGTATAAGTCGAGGACAGTATTTGGACCAAAAATTATGAAATTTTCTATGACCCGTGGATAAGTCGAGAGTAAATTTGGTTTATTGTGTGTTCTCTTTTAAGGGGCCGTCTGCCTGCATGAGGTTTTGTTTGCTCCGGTCCGGCCCCAGTTACTTTGCCGGTGTGAGAGTCTGCAATGGGTGGATGCACTTGACAGGCTTTCCCAACTAATCCTCAGTGAGTGAGTTTATTTATTTATTAGCGTGCGTGCGTGTTCCCTGTAATTATGATACTTGCTGTTTCTGTCAGTCACGGCTACAACCAGCTCTCACAAGCCGGCTGTGTTGATCTATTTTTTTTTTTTTTTTTGCATTCTCCTTGTGTCTTACGACTTTGCCACCTTTTAGGGGGGTCTGTTGGGGTCTTTTTACTTTTCTTTTCACTTTATTTGGCTGCCATTTATTGGGAGTTACTGATCTAAGCGGCTATTTTCTGGTTGAAAACTAAACTAACCTAACTCATGTATAAGTCGACTGTACTCTTAAATGATTTTTTTTTTTTTTTTTTACTTAAATTTCTTGACTTATAAACGAGTATATATGGTAATTGTGTTGGGAAATCTGTATTAACTATTTGATGCTAGCCAGTGTTGTAAATATCAGGCAACATTGTTGTTTTGATCTTTATTTTATTTGTGTAAATGTAAGTGTAATAAAAACATAGTAATATAGTTTATAAGGCTGAAAAAAAGGCACAAGTCCATCCAAGTTCAGCCTATTTTCCTGCAATGCTGATCCAGAGGAAGGCAAAAAACCCTTGAGGCAAGAGCCAACTATCTTCATACTGTATTAGGGAAAAAAATTCCTTCCCGACTGCAAATATGGCAATCAGAATAATTCCCTGGATCAAGATCCCACCTTCAGTTATCAAGTACCCATAACTTATAATGTTCATACACTGAAGGAAAGCATCCAAACCAGTTTTGAACTCCTTAAGGGATTTAGGGGGTTATTCACTAAAGTCCAAATTTCTGCGTATAGGTGCGAATTCGCCAGATAAAGACAGTTGCAATAGGCTGCTACTGTCACAGTCACGTCTTTATAATGAGAATATTGTCGCAGTCGCGAATTTATTATGTAAAATTGTCACAGCTTTACAATGGGGAAATTGTAGCGGATTTACTATGGGAATCTGCTGTTTGCGAATTCGACAGACAAATTCGCACCTTAGTGAATAACCCCCTTAACCATAACAACTTCTTCAGGCAGAGACTTCCATAACCTCACTGTTCTTACAGTAAAAAAAAAAACAAAAAAACCCTTCTATGTTGATGCAGAAACTTTCATTCCTCTAGACGTAGAGGATGCCCCCTTGTAATACTTACAATTCTTGGTATAAATAGATTGTAAGTCAGATCTCTGTACTGACCTCTAATATATTTATACATGGTTATTAGGTCACCCCTTAATCTTCTTTTTTCTAGACTAAACAAGCCCAGTTTTGATAATCTTTCTTGGTACTGTATATTGTTCATTCCTTTAACTATTTTAGTAGCCTTTGTACCCTCTCAAGCTCAACCACATCTTTCTTGTGCACTGGTGCCCAAAACTGCACACAGTATTCCATGTGTGGTCTGATGAATGCTTTGTAAAGCGGTATAATTATGTTCTCGTCATGTGCGTCTATACCACTTTTGATGTGCCCATCAAAACAATTTAAAAACATTTTCAAGGCACAGAAGAACAAAACCTTTAAAACATGATAGGAATAAAAACAGTTGTTCATACACATGCAAAAAATACGTTTACCATACTAGTCCTAAAGAGGTTCTCAAGCCCCTAAATTAGCTGATTCAACGTTTCAACAATAAATAAGATTTGTTTCTCCATCTGATAGCTACAAAATGCATTATACAGCAGGACCTTTTGCCTCTTTCAGTCTCCTTTCATTTCAGTTTCTCTACAGCAGCATTTCCCAATTGGTGGGTCGTGACCCGGTACCGGGCCACAAAAGCAAAATGCCGGGTCACGAGAGTGCGTATGGGTTTTCATGACTGAAAACTAGTAATGGACTTCGCGCACAGCACCGCTCATGAATATTCATGAGGCGGCTACTTCATGATGCAACACACATTGTACGCCTTAAAACTAGTAAGCCTTACTCGTTTTAAGGAGTACAATGCGTGTTGCGTCATAAAGTAGCCGGCTCATGAATATTCATGAGCGGTGCCATGTGCAAAGTCCCTTACTAAGTGGGTCACGAAGGATAAGCACAAAAATAACCGGGCCACGGAAAAATAAGTTTGGGAAACGCTGCTCTACAGCATTAATCATGATTGAACTAGGAGGAGTTTGGTTTGACTGATAAGGATGTCAAAACATCTGTATTCAACAAGTAATCCAAAGATGGCAGGAGACATGGTAGAGATTGGGGTAAGCTCCAGTTGCATATCTCAGCATTAAGGGGCTTATTCATAAAAGTGGGAACAGTCGCATGAAGGTCCAAATTTACATTCATTCCCCACCTCCCAATCTTTGCATATTGAGTAAACTCTGCTATGTGGCAAAATCGCAAACCAATTTGATGCTTAAAACAGATGTGAACTTATTGAGTTTTTCAAATACCTTTGTGTTCATGTGCACAGATAATTCAGCTATTCATCAAGGGTCAAAGTTCGTCAAAATAGCAAATTCAGCGGGTGTATTGCACTGCATACTGCACTTGCCAGTTTTAATACACTAGATAAGGGGTCGGCAACCTATGGCTCTTGAGCCAGATGTGGCTCTTTTGATGGCCGCATCCAGCTCTCTGACTGCAACAAGTGGTGCTCACATGCAAGCACCGCTCGTTACAGTCTACCTGCTAATCGCCATCAAGTCTGTAGAGAGACAAAGCTCTCTTAGCACTTCCGGGTTGCTAGCCAATCCGGAGCCGCTGATGTCACCTATGTGACGCCAGAGGTTCCAGATTCAAAAAGGCTGAGAGAGCCGCACATATATGGCTCTCTCAGGCCAAAAGGTTGACGACCCCTGCGCTAGATCAAAGTAGGTAATTATGGGGCTGATGGCAGGGGTGCTACACTACTATGCAAGAGAAAGCATCTGATGCCATTTTCTTCTTTGCTATAGAAAGGATTTTTTTGTCCAAAAATCAGGCAAAAAGGTGGAAATGTTATGTTTGCTACCTTTTCGCCCGACTTTTGGGGTGAAATGGTCAAGTACATAATTTTTTAGCCCTTCACCTGTTTTTGTTTAATATTCTACCTTTTCGCCCCCCCCCCCTTTTTTTTTTTCTTCTTTTACTCTCACTCATTTTTCTCTTCTAATGAAAAACAGCCAAAAAGTAGGGATAAAAAGGTTAAAAATGCAAGTTTTTACAATTTTTCTCAATTTTCAGTAGAAAAAGGGGGGGGGGGGGGGGAAGTTTTCGACTTTAGTCATTTTCGCCCTTAGTTGGAGAAACAAAATCTTGCCATCGCCCATGCCTCTACAATAACATCAGTATTTTTATTTTTCATTAAATTTTCATTTAATTTCTAATATTTCCATAAATAACACTTAAAAAAACCTGCACATTTCCAAAGAAATATTTGCTTCCTTTGTATAAGCTTCACATAAGCACTGTGTTTAACACGCTCACCAAGCTGCAATAACAATGTTAACAGCCCAACAATAATACCTTCTTTATTGGAATTTATCAGCAGAGTTAATCTTTATAGAGGTCTAGTAAAATCAGCAGTCTCTATATCAGCGGTTCTCAACCTTGTTGAGACCGCGACCCCTCTATGACGTCGCCGCGCGGCGTGATGATGTTTTGGCCGACCGTCATCACGTACGCGTGTCACGTGGTGCCGTTAGGCCGAAACGTCATCACGTTGCGCGTCACGTGATGACGTTTACTGCCGACGTCACCCGCAGGAACCCTTATAAGAAGGGTTCCTGCGGGTGCTTCCGGGAGTCTGCGCGGTTCTTGACCCCAGTGGGATGGCCTTGCGACCCCCGTTGAGAACCGCTGCTCTATATAAAGGAAGCAAGAATAAAAGACAATTTCTGGTTGGTTGCTATAGGTTAACAGACCTCTGTAAAGTTTGCCCCAGTTGATGAATTCCCCTATAAATTTTGAATGCCTTTCTCCATTTTGTTGGAGTCGGAAAATTGAGGGGTCGGGGGTTTGGCTTACCAACTCCACAGCCCTGTTTCCTACAGCATATTTCTCTCCACAGCTCTACCTCCTGTACACTGTGCAGAATGTCAAGTGCATGATATACAGTAAGTAGTTAGCGCTGAAGAGAGGCAAAGCCTATAGGACTGCATCAGAGCCTCTATTATGCCTAAATGCACTCCTGAAGTTATAATGGGGCAAAGGCCCCTCTGTGCTGTGATTTTTTTTTCTCGGTGTCTAGGCAAACCACTACGGGCCCACCTACTCTGGCTGTTCCCCCAAGCCTGAAATTTTACTTCCGCTTATATCTACAATATCAGCAATACAAGTATTGGAGGTCCACCTTTGAAGACTTTCTGTAGTCTTCTAGAAATGCCAACAAATCTTAGATCCTTTTACAGATCTCCTGAAGTGATTGCTTCTAAGGAGTGATGAGTATTGTCGGTTTGCTGGATAATCTTTCATTTTTTTCTCGATATACATTATTGCTGCTGTTATTTGTCTGTAGTTTGTACAACTTCTCTTTAAAAGCGTTTAAGAGTCAACTGGTGGAATATACAGTCTTTACGGTCATAGCACATTTACAGTTATCTGACAAACATACTTAATGGTAATGTTGGTGTCAACTTGTCACATGAGTACAAAATGAATGGTTTGGTACACAGCCCCACAGGTAGAGATCTAGCTATTGACAGTGTAAGGCAAGGCCAGATTTTAATATCCTCTCACGCAAAGATTTGAATAGTCCACTTGTACCTTCCTATAGGGCAAGTCAAATAATAGCAGTCACAAGACACAAAGAAAACTATGTTTAGGCAGATAAAAATATGTGAGGCACTGACTTATGCGAAATGCTCTCAATAATGTTTTGTGTAGTAACTTTGAGACAGTGTTAATCGCTCCACCAAGGTAGGCTAGGCTACAAAGACTGAGATACCATCTGTGATCACATGTTTTAAACAAGAGTTGTTGGAATAGAACCAACCACATGCTTTCCAGCACAGCACAACACAGATCTAAAAAGATGCACAATCCCCAACACCTAATAAGGGGGGCTTCCTAAATAAACTTTTTTTAAATGGCCTAGATTCCTAGTTATTTTGTTGTACTTTGAGGGTTGCACTAAACAAATGTAAAAATACTTTTAAAAAATTGTCAAAACTTTACAGATGAACGCTCTATAGTCCATCCAATGATTTATCTCTCGTCAGAAAAAAATATACAAATAAAGTGATGCCTTCATTATAGTTTAGTGGAAATGACATAATGGTATAACGTAAACTTGTTTTACTTTCTGAACATTTTGCACATGAATTTAAAACATTAGTGCAACTCACCTTTGTACAGTGCTATCGAATAGGCATAAATGTAATCTACAGCAATCAAAACTAAATTGTCTGTTTTTCACAAAAAACTGAATCAATGTTCCACTTTACATGGAGCTACAACACAAATGCAAGAATATTATATCACAGCAATGTGAAAGGAAGAAGATCTATAAACCTCTTCTTACTTTTATTTTAATATTACTTAAAATCTAATGCATACCTGTAAAACATCATCTGTTTTTGTACCAAGTTCATGGACTCTTAATCAATTACGTTTTTTTTGTGTGTGAGTGTTTTCTAACTTGAAATGAAGTGTTTTCCTTTTGCTGGAAAAGGTCTGTGTCCCTAACTTAAAGTCAAAAGCCAATAACAAACCGGAAGTGATCAACAGAAGATACAGTAAAAACACACATCAGCATAATTCTGCCATTCTGTAACAAAGCAGAAGGATTTCTTTGTTATGCTGTTAACGTCCTTAAACACTTGCATTTAGATTAACATGTAATAACACACCTGTTTCTCTGTCACTGCATAGACAGCCAAACATTTTTTTTGCATACATCTAACTGATAAAACATTTTACTATGTAAAACCTTACTTTTGAAGCCCAAGGCTGCAGGCAGTTTGCATAACATCTTACAAGGAAAGCCATCGTTTGCAGCCAATGCAAAGTTTCTTTTCACCAGGAAACCAAATAAAGCAACCAAAACCCGTCTTGAAAATTCCTGTTGTCCTCACATTTAATATTTTGGGTGAGTCTTCATTCAGAATGCTTTCCTAACCCTGCAGCAGATGTTCCCTGCATTACAGGAGAGACTAATGCATTTAAGAAAGAATGCGGTAGGGTATGCAGAGGCTTCCCCATTCACCTGCTCGGATTACAAAGAGTCAAATTAAGGTTCCCATACAAGCACTTAATCAGCCAGTATCCAGAATTAAAACTTCTTATAGATGGCTTGTCACAGAATCCTGCAATGCTTCCAGGTCCTCTGAGCCAATGCTCCACATAATAGATATCAAGTTTCCTTTTCACGATTCCTCAGATGGGCTGTAGAATTTTACAAAAATATATATGTCCTTTGTACAGAGAGGTTTCTCTTTTTCTACATTAAAAGGCACTTGAGAGTACTTTAGTTTCCTTTGCATTTGCTGTATGCTGCAATAATTAACATGCAGAGAAAATAATGTTCAGTTACTATTAAATATTATGATTTTTTTTTAAAAATCCGATCACAGCCTCAGTGAAAGAGAAACCTGGAGTCCTGAGTCTTACAACTAGCTTTTTTTTTCTAGCTGGTGTCTCTCAGCAGCTCCCTTAGGACAAGCCAGCATCGATTGGATGAACACAGCAAGATGAAAAATCTAACGGGGAGGGGAGAGTGGGAGGGGAACACAGCTAAAAGGATGACATCACCTGTACAGAAAGCCTTTAGAAGCTGCATTAGATCAATTGGCTATTTGAAGATTCAGCCAACAGGACATCTTTATTGACCTAATAACAAACAATATAACAGTCTAGCAAATTCATCCAGGTAATGGTAATAAGATAAAATATGTAGTTATTTCCTGCAATACAAATAAACATTTAAGCTCCACCTTTGTACTTGGGGAAAATACAAATTTGTATTGTTTTTAATGTAGAGAGATTAATTTAAAAAAAAAAACAGTTCTAAATTATTTTTCTTATTATAAACAAATATTATATAAAGCACATATATAAATATATACAAATATTATATAAAGCACACATAATGACACAAGCTTCTCACTCAAAATACCATATCATTCTGTTTAAATCAGGGGTCTCCAAATGCCAGTCTGCAGGCCCCTTTGCATCGGGCCGCATGATAGTGACATGTGCATAGGAAGCGTGTCACCATCTTGCGGCCAGCAACACTCTTTTGCCTGAACACCCTCCCACTGGTCCGTCAAACCTTAGCTGGCTCGGGAAACCAGTCCCCAATAGAGTAAAGGTTGACACAGGTCAAATAAATGACAGCAGAAAAGGCAGTTGATCAAATCATGTCCAGGGAAATTATTTTTTTCAGATACTTAATACTGCATTGTATCAAACTTCATGCATTTCAGAAAAGTGTTATGCCATTTGTTCCTGTTGCATTTATTAGAAGAATATTTTGTGCATTCATCACCCACATTGTAAAGAGATGCTTTATATATTACCATTTCCTCCCCCAACGTCAGAATGTGTCCTCTTGTTCTAGAAATGGTCTGTCTTTTGAAAAAGGTGTCTCCTGAGAGCTGTTAAGTTACTTAGAATATTTCAATGTACCACCTCTTGCCCTTCTCACTTCTAAACTGTACAAATTATGGTCTTCAAGCCTTTCCCATTAAGATGTGTCATTTTTAGACATTGGACCATTTAAGTTGCCCTTTTCTTAAAGGGTTCAGATTAGTAGTGGGTTCAGTTTAATGTATTCAAATCTAAAGTGCTCCCACAAGTTTTGTATCTTGCATTTACTCCTTGTTTATTATTTATCTAATGTTTCCAATAAATGCCACTAGTAAAACATTTACTTCCAAACAAAACCATTATAAAAGTTTAATACAACGAATGCTAGAAACAACTGCAATGCATTTTCACTATGTTTATACATCAGTAAAACCCATAATATATTTTTTGTGCTGGACAGTCGTGATTAGCAGACTGTAACCCACAGATATATAGGATTCATTTGTAAGTTGAAGTTCAGGAAAAACCAACTCCCCAAAGTATCCACAAAACTCCTATCCATTCTAGTCTTCACCGATATGCTTTGTGCACCCTAAGCAGTCTTTAACAATTTCTACAGAAATCCTGGAAATAAGCGGAGGAATAAAACAGGACTGGTATACAGTGTAGAAAATGGAAGCAAAAACAGGCCAGTAGCAGGACCTGCAGAGGTAAGAAAGAGAAAAGCGTGACTGGAGAGAACATCTGGAAAGGGCAGCACAGAGAGTCTGGTGACTGGTGAAAATACTTTAATGAAGCCAAATGTCAGCAGTAATAGAACACATGAGAAAGGATAAAACAGAGAACAGAGTGCAGAAACAGAGTCAGGAATGAGATACAAGAATAATGCAAAATATTCCAAACAGAAAGAGAGAGAAAAAACCACTACAAGCACCAGCACACACTCAGGAATCCACAATCTACCATGGTCACAGAGTAAACACTCAAGGGTTCAAATAACAAGCACTATGCAACAGGAGTATGACCCTGTGCTGAATGTAAGATTTCTGAACTGCCCACTGAGAACTAAGACTTTGTTTTGGCCGTAGCCAACACAGGTAAACTTATAGAAAACAACAAAGTGGCACAGATTTACAAACTATCAGTCTAAAGAAGGTTAAGAACCTCTAGTGCCATAATAATCAAGAGGGAATGAAGATCCAGAGCTTACATGGTTCAGTGTCTTCTTTCTCACTTTTAACATAAGACAGTAAAGAATATAATTACAATTGAAAAAATATCCATCACATTCCTGGTTTCATTTAAAAAAAAAAAAGAGATAGAGAGAGAGAGATATGTGCATCTATGGTTAAGCTACTTTTGAATCTGAAAAGAGTTTTTGATTTATATAGATGCAGAAACACAAACGTTTTCTACTATAAGCAACTCAACAAAGAACAAGACCTTTATACAACCTAAGGTGTTTTTATCATTATCTGAAAACATGTATGTGAAGAATCTATCCAGTATGAGAACTGAATCATACAGGTCAACACTTCGCTTGCCTTGAATGTTTAGTACATAAAACATACAGGAAGCTTAGTGTAAATGATGCACATGTTCAATAGATCAAGTTGACAAAGTACCAGCAATGGTAAAAATCTGCAAAAATCATTTGTAACCACTCCTCAAATCCAAATATCAAAATATAAATTCAACATTGCAATATCATTAGCAATTCACAAGAGTCTGATGATTTGTTTCTTATCACTTTACTTTAAGAAACAACATACAAATTAATAAAGCTTATACAATAATTTGTATGCAAGGCGGCATTGGAATTTAAGAACCAATTTCCCAGCACAAAGATGAGTTGTTTTAGAAATGCATTCTGTAGACTTTGACAATGCTCTGTCACAAAGGATATAGTCATTTCTACAGGTGTCAAACTTCCTACATTCACCCTTTGTCTATACATTATATCCAACTGTATTTATATATTTTCACATTTGCTGGAATTCCCCCAGAGTGTGTTTGCTAAGTAACATTAATGCTGATTGAGTGCTCTGTACTATTAGAAATATGGCAGAATAACCAGTAATCCATTTTCCTGATGTACTAATATAGGATTAAGTGCAAAAACAAGAGGAAAGGGAGTTTTTAAAAACTGCTTTTCTGATGTCATGTTCATTTCAGCCAAATGTTTAATTGTATATGGCATTGGTAAACTCCCATTAAGGATGATAAAGAAAGCTCTGATAGAGTACACACAGTATCATGGCAGATGGGAGATTGATATTGTTATTTTACAGATTTATAATGGTGTGAAATTGAATTTGTTTAGACCTAAAGTGTTTCCCCCTGGTTTAAGCTGGCAAAATCCATTATTCTCTATGGAATTAGTTCCATCATTTAGCCACAGATAGATTCATTTTCCTGTCTTAATCTTTAATAGAGTACATACAGTATCATGGCAGAAGGGTCATCCCTCTATCACTGAACAACAAGACTAACAGTGGAATTGTGAAAAACAAAGAACACAGGAAACAGAATTCTCTGAACAGAATCAGTAAACTACTTGTAAAATAGAAAGTGAAACTGAAGTAAGTTCTTGGAATGATTAGCATAACTTGAAACAAGCTTTTCATGTATAAGACTGCTTGCCATATCATAAAATGTCATTTTTTTCTGAAGCTGCTACCTTAAGTCCCAACTTTTTTTCTATTTCTACTAATGATCGCGAAAATGTTTAGTTCAGCTTGTATAGGAACCAAACATACAGCAATTTCTGTCTAATTTTCTAGCAGCATTAAAAATGTATTCTATGATGATGCAAGTATTATGGTTTCAGTTTAAGAAGTAAAATGATAGAAATGTCAGCTTACATGCAAGCAGATAAAGCAAGCCTACTTGACTAATTACTTGATTTAAAACGGAAGTGTGAAATAAGTCTAAGATTTATTGACCATTTAAAACAACATGCATGCTATAGTTATTTAGAGTACAAGTGCTGGTCAACGAATTAGAATAATTTGAAATAGTGCAATCATGAAA
>WMED01024101.1:862-11306 GCA_019650415.1 Pipa parva
CCCCACAGTAGTATTGGCCAAAACCATGGCTGAAAGCATTTTGTCTATTGATAAATGTGGCTGATGAAGGCATATTTAATAAACAGGAGTCATGGTAACGTGCAATAGTTTGCTGAAATACGTTCATTGTTTCACCGCAATGCTTATCTTTTACAAATCTGATTTATTCATAAATAAGGAAATGCGGAAATAAAATCAAGCTTAATAAAACTAAGCTTCACATTTCTAAAGTAGAGAAGAGGGTTCTTTTTTCTCCCATCAGCCCATTTATTTTCATTTTCTACACATTATTATTTTAATACCCTTGTAAGAAAAAAATAGCATAAAATGTAGCCTTTTTTTCTACTCTATTCACTGTGTATTTTGCATATCTCTCCCCCCCCCCCCCCCCCCCCCCCGTATTTTCATTTCTGCTTTATATTATTAGCATGTTTTTAAATGAGTCCCTTTTTGCCAGACAAAATTATTAATGGTGATTATAATCGTTATGTTCCAAAAAGCAGTAACGTGGTAAAAAAAAGACAGCATTATTTTCATACACGATCAGTTTCATTTTTTAACACTGTTTCTTTCCATTTATATATTTATACATGTGCCGTAAATAGCTTTTACTTAAATACATCTTATACAAGTCCGCAGTGACTTGCACATTAAACCGGCAATAAACTTAGCATATGCAATAAAGACTTTTATTAAGACCATTTTGGTTTTAGTAGCTCAGTCATTTATCACACTAAAGCAGTGTGGGTATTATACTCTAGAGTTCTATCCACTGGATTCCTAATTGCCAGTGAAAAGCATAATTGACTAAACCCTAAAACATTGTGGCTTTTAGAAGTAATTAAGGCTTCTGAAATGTTTTAAAGCATGAAAAGTAAAACATATAAATATATATCTGAAGCAAGTACATAACAATTCCCTCGTGCTATAGATAAAGCAAATGAAGAATTATTGCTTCCGTATACCATGCTACCTGTTGTTATGACGGCTTCATATTGCAGCATGTTAGGCAAAGCAAAATTATTTTTCAAGATGGCCACTTGTTTGCATCCAACTTGCAGTCAAAGGCTGAGTGACACAGATATGTGCAATATGTACACATTTTCAAAGGGCCAAAGTGTTTTTATTTGATTGATTGATTGATTGGATAGGTACTATTGAACATAATTCTGCTTTTTTTTCTTTTGTCATCATCAATAAATTTCCCCACATTCTAAAGGTAATTTAATCCAGAACAATTTAGCTGTTTGTTTGATTCCTGGTACTGACACTGTGTCAGTTTCGTGATGCTTTCTGTAAGTCACTTGATGTGGTATTTACATTTCAGCTTTCTGGCAATTCTAGAGAATCCAAGTTATTTACAGTTCTGAGACTGGAAGTTTATATTTTTTGCAATTGTAAGGTAGTCCTCTGTAACTGATCGTAAACGGGAGACAATACAGAAGTCTGAAATCCAGGACTAGCAGACTGAGAAAAAGTTTCTTTCCAGACTCTGGAGGGAATTCACCATTGAGCGAAGTGAGCTCCGAATCCTTTGGCTCACTTCACATATGGGGCATATTTACTAAAGTCACATTTCTCATATCGCCAGATATTGCCATAGATTTAGCGATATTGGATGATATCCCCGTAGCCCATTTATTATTATGCGGCAATAGCACTGCTAGAGCGTTATATGCATTTATCCCGGCGATATCGATATCTGTAGAAGCAGTGGTACCGGTTGCGTCTATGGGGATGGATATAGGTATCAATATCCATATCCATATCCATGTGTATATCGATATTGATAAGTTACACTTAAAACATAACTCCAGACTACAGTCCCATTGAAAGTAATGGCTAACGCCACCCAGAGAGTGGCGATATATTAAGCAACAGAAATAGCCAAAAAAACCAAAAACTTATCTTAGTAAATAATGCAGAACAGCGTTAAATCAGGAGATATCGATACACAGAGATATCCACTGCGATAATGCCTTCCATTGCATTGATAAATAGGCGATACTATTGATATCGCTAAATCCAGAGCTAACCAAATTCGTTTTTATAGGGATAAGCAATTCGATTTTAGTAAATATGCCCGTGTTATGCGCTCTCTGATGTTCTGCACGTGGACATCAGCGAGCGCTTTAAAGGGATTCCAGTCTCGGCGAGACCAAAAGAGTTGCCTCGCCAAGACTGAAATCCCATTAAAGCGCTCGCTGATGTCCGCGTGCAGGATATCAGCGAGCGCATAACACCATGTGCGAAGTGAGCCGAAGGATTCGGAGCTCACTTTGCTCAATGATGAATTCCCCCCTCTATAATAAGTCTTAACCTCTGCTCACCTTAGCACCTGTCACCCTTTTTCCCACCTCCCTCTCCCCACCATCATTACCACCACTCTTCACAACTATACTGGCACCATCCCCCTTTGCACTATGAAAATATTAAGCACCTTACAAATGTCATTACTAAAATGTAAATATGCTTTCTATGTATCATTTATTTCACTATTATGAGTCTGTAACTGCTATCTATTTATCTATGTATTTATTGTTTACTGATATTATACACTTCTACTGATGCAACTGCAATTTCACTGATATGTATTTTATGTACTGTCCAGTGACAATAAACCCATCTAATCTAATCTAATCTAATCTAATCGAATCGAATCTAATCTTTGTGTTTGGATTAGACACATTAGTTTGCTTTACTTTTTCTCTTGCACCCAAGTATTGCACATGGATTTATGCTGGGTAAAGCTGTGTTAGCATCAGGTACCAGATTTTTACTTTCATATCCTATTGAGCATAGAATGTGAAAGTAAAAACATGTACAGATATGTGCATAACTGCTATCAGAGTGGAGAATAACTACTAGTAATATGCAGATTTGTATAGAGAACTGTTACAGGATAACTAACCGGATACTGTCTCATTAGTGTGTTTCACCTTCTGTGATTACAGATACACAGTATATATTAGCTACACAAATGGTAGATTTGGTTATGAGTGGAATACCTCCAAGAAAACTTAATTCAATACATCAGTTCTCATTGTTTACCACTGCATTGCAATCAGGAGCAGCAACTTATAACATGATTGATAACCAACGAAGATGGATGTATTAATATATCAATAGTCAGTCAAATGCAGCCATCAATGCTTATATTCACATTATTACATTACAGCTGGCATCATGATCTAATGACATTTATCGTTAAGTTTAAAAAAAATTAAGTCTGGAGAAGAATTTAAATCAATTAATTACAAAAAACTATCCATAATACCAACATGAATAAACTTCCCACAATCTATTTGGCTGACTAGAAAATACTCACGCAAATAAACAACCTGTCCTATTAAAGCAGGGGCAGGCAAACGTTTAAGCCATGAACAGCCCGATGGCTTCAGAGGGTGGCTGTCAAGATCAGAATAGATCGGGTTTGCAGAAGAGAGCAGGGGCAGCACTGGAGCCTAATGGTGTGATCAGTGACTACCTCCCCCTACCCCTTCGTAATCACCCCTAGACATAAAGAGCCTATAGTGCTCTTTATATAGTAAACCAAATAGTCTTTATACAAACAAATAATTACAAGTCCTGAGCAAGGCTGGTTTAGTTTAGCTTTACTGATCATTGTCCAGCAGAACTAGGAGCTTCTGTAATTCCAGCTGAATTCATTCTTGTCTTTAATTCTGAAACATTAAGGGGACACAGATGAAAACACTTCTCTTTGTATTTAGACTGATTCTTTTCTACCTAGAATACCAAGAAGCTCCTTCAAGCTGGGCAATGAGATGGTAGAAAATGAATTATACTTTAAATGGAACTCAAGGAATGTGACAAAATGAATATGTGCCAGTTTGTTATGAGGACTGTGGATATTATGAAAGTTGAGTTTCATTGAAACCCAGATAAAACAATGCTGTAGTTACTAAAATGGGAAAGCACCTAAAATATTCTAACATTAGTTTGAAGTTGTTTGTGAGTAGAACGTTTCATTTGAAACAAAGAGAAGGGGTAATAAAGTTCTGCAAGCTGTGCCAAAGGTGCCCATGTGTATAGACAACAGTGCCAGCTAATCTCTCAAATAGCCATGCCACCAAATGCATTTTAGTCCTGCTGTGAAGCAGCTGGGTCCAGCTTCCTCTCTCCCTGCTGCCAGTTATTGCTATTCTCTCACATGTTCAGCTTGTCGCCTCCCCTGAGACACAGTTATTTTCACAGAGCAGTCAAGCATTCTTTATTAGAATATCTGAGTGAATGGTTTCATATTTACCCTTTGGGTGACAGGTCTTAATAATAAAAAATTTCCTGCACTCCTGCACATATATATATGAGATAATAGTAACAGGCAAGTGGGGAGCAATGGCCTTGCTCATAATTACAGTTCTACAACAAGGGTCCACTGCTATCATTAGCTTCAAAAATATCTTTTCCTTAGAAAGCTTAGAAGATAATGCCACAAAATTGGATTGACCCACCACTAGGCAGCAGTGTTCAGTAGAGAAACTACAATTTTACCCTTGCTAGAATGCATTTGTTCACCTGCCTTTGCCCTAACACTGCATCAAGCCCTATTATCTTGAGAAAAGCTTGTATGAAAATGTTGTGCAATGAATCATATTCAGCAGTGATCGAGTAATGGTGTCTTGACACTGATGAAGGGTATTAAAAGATTTGTAGAGAAAATGTATCCTGTTCCCATCATATGCTGTGTGGTTTTGTAATAACCTAGCAAACTATTTCAATATATATGTGCATTATCTCATTTTAAGGCTGCACTCTTTGTTTTGTAGTGGTTTTACCACATGTATCTAAAAATGCTAACAAAACACAGGCCATTCACTTGCATGGAATCCAATGTCTAACCAGCTATCGCTTTGTCTATAGACGATTTGCTGTGACACATCGCAGATATTCATCTGTATACGTTTGTCACAGCAAACTTCCTATAGACAAAATGGCTGGCAGTTAGTGCTATGGAGGATTAATCCAGTGATGGAGTAAAACTTTGGCATAAAGTATATAGAAACAGCAAGTTACTTGTGGATTTCAGTGTTTATTCACACTTGTAACAGAAAAACACAGTCGTACTTGGCAAAGTTTAAACAGAAATCCTTTGGCACAAACAAAACAACAGTACTGGGTTGAAATCCCTGGAGAATAATTCCCTTTTCCCTGAGTTACCTCCTTTGTGGTTTCTGTTTTCAGCATGGGCAGTTTTCCAAAGGTCCTTGTGTGTCTCGCAGTGAATATCACTCTCAGCCACACTTGCAGATCCCAGCTTTCAACTTCACACACTCGCCATGTTTCCCAGTTTTCTTCTAATTTAGGCTCTAGTCTGTACCTGGATGATTGCTAAATGTTGGACTGCGTTACAACAATAGGGTTTTTTCTTTAATTAGGGCAAAACACCACTCTCTCACAGTGGATAAAGAATGAACCTGGAGTTACTTTACAAAACTGGACAAAATAGTGTCCTGAATTTCTGGGTGATACTTATTTATCTGGGTGATCTTGTTTTAGTTATACATAGGAAAACTTCCAGTGCTAGGCCAAGGGCAAAATAAAGAGGTGATTAGCAGTAGGGTCATGCATGTTCGGTCCTCCAGATACTTTTTCACTGGTTTGATACTGGTTTCTATTGGCAATATAATGAGCTGTTTCCTTTTCAGTTAGACAAACAGCCCTCAGGTCATATAAATGTGCTTAGTTCCTTGGTGTAACTGTACCTTCTCCTAGTGCAATCAGTATAGGTGGAAATCATAAGCTTGTCATGTCTTTGCAGTGCTCTGCTGAGTTGTCTTGCAATACACTGGCTAAAATAAAATAAAAACTGGATGTGCAATGTACAAACAACCACCCGTGTGTAGCCATGTGTGCTATAAGATCTCAGATAATTCAAACTGCAGTTCACTTGGGGGCACGGTTGAATTTTATTACTAGATGGCCGAGTCAATAATATAATAAAAAATTCATGGAAGGAATATCTATTGTACGGTTAATACTTGAGAGTGGATGTGAATGAAAACTTCATTTTACTATGTTAAATATGTATGTTAATGAAATATAGTATATCACTTATGTCCTGTAAACACTGAGTTAGCTGGGGTGCATGCTAACCATTAAAATGTCCCAGCATGCAATACCTAATGCCTACTAAAGTCATTGTATAACTGAGCAGAGGTTCAAACACAACTGTAAACATGTTCTTAGGAAAGAATGTCTTTACAATAATAACAAATAAATAATAATAACAATTTATCATATATATTATATCAAAATCTTTTGTGCACTTTTCCTTTAATAAACCATGTGCTCAGAGTATTTGCTTTGCCCTTACTTTGTAAGTATAAGTAGGCTGCAGGGAGGAGAACTGCTATATATTGACTAAAATATAATAGTAAAATAGCAAAATGCATATTTTAAAATGTCTTGCTTTTTACATATAGCATATGCAAATACAAGCAGCTGTTTAAAGTTTTTTGGACATAATCTTATGTAGCTTTCTAAGTGTATCCTGCCATCAGAGCAAAGTGTTTTAGCCCACCCGGAAGCAGAGGGGTTAAACAACCACTGACATTAATGTGTGCATGGTACCTTCTTTTTGCTAGGCCAAAGACCAACCCAGTCTGCAGAAGCTAGCAGAGCAAATGGAAGATAAATTAAATCTCTCGGAGCATCCTAGAAATTATTTGAAAAGAATCTTCCAGCAAAGTGGTTATAAGAAGAAAATAGAGAAAAGTATCCTGCAATATCTGAACTACAACAGCAACCACTTGTCCATGTTTGCCAGGCCTGGAATAATTTAGGTAATCATTACTGTGCAGTTTTTCCATTTGTACATAGAAGTATTTAAAAAAAAAAAAAAAGACAAACTATTGATTTCTTTACTTGGAATGGAATCTGCATTCTACTTGTTGTCCTGTAGGGGGATGTAATGCCTCCTTTCATTCAGAAGTCACTTCTCTTTCATCTACTTCCTCTTTAGCTTATCGCATGTAATCATAAAGAAGCTGCAAGTTTCTGATTGGCCCATCAGAATTCTCAAGTCTTTTGGTCATCATAAGATTTTAAACTGAACTGTTGTAGAGAAAGTAGGTGAGAGAGAGAAAGAGCCTAAATAATAAACTGGCTGTAAACTGAACAGGATTAAAATTAGCAATATATTGTACTATTTTTAACTGTAAAGGCACCTGTTTAGCTAGTGCACTGACCCTCAGCTGCTCCTCTGGTCTCTTCAGTCTTCACCTTCTCTAGCCATTGGTTGTAGGGCAGCTTTGCATGAACCAATGGAAGTGCATCTCACAGAGTAAATGTCACAGCTTCCTAGTAAGACATCCTTCCCATTGATTCCTATAGAGCTGAAAGTTGACCCCCTATGTACATAGACATGGAGGAGCATGCAGAGCAGAGGGCCAAGCATGTTAGCTGGACAGCTAGTTAATTCACAAAAAGTTAGTTTTTTTTAAATGACTATAAATTATAAAAAAAATGTTTGACTTAATTACAGACAGAGCATACAGTGATAGAAACAGGAATGATTTGGATTCTGCATTATTGTTTGGCATTAATTAATCTAAGGACCCAATTGGAATGCTTCCTGACTAACCATCCTTGCATTTCCATTGCTATGTGTGTAAAAGAAACAAAAAAATAACAATACATTTAAATTTCCATCTGTTTATTCCATGTCATTGTATTTGTCCCTACCATCTCTGCTGGAAGGCTGTTCCATAGCTTAATAAATATATAAATGCTCGAAAATGAATAGATGGGTGGATTGATGGTTGGACATCCACAAAGGAATAGCAATAGGCAGATACTAGATTGATAAAATGATAGTAGACAAGTAATAGATATGTTTGTGAAGATGATTAATAGATCTTTGATGAGAAGTTAAGCTAACGTTGAACATGTTGTGTGTATTTATCACCCAATACAATGGTTTGCTGTGACCACTGCATCTAGAGCCTTCCTTCCACTACCTTTTTGATGTGTTTTCATATTGAACCTTTTGTGACACAGGATTTTTGCAGCAGTTAATTCCATGAATTTCCTCATGTTGCTGAATATTATTTTTTTTATATTGTCATAGGGAATCATTTTGCTTCTGATGTGAATTTCTAAAGTAAAAAACAACGCAAAAATAAAATGTAATTACAGACAGACGAGGCCAAATTGCTATCACTGTAAAAAGGCACCAGCGTGCAACAGACAAAAGTAACAAGAAAAAAAATCAATAAACAGATAACATCTGCCAAATCTCCTAGGGTAAAGGGCATCATTGTACCAACTGGAGTGAGGTGTGCTCCTGCCTGCCATTTAAATTTACAAACCTGCCCTGTCTCTGCTCTAAACACTGTATAGCCGCCATTTGCAGTTATAAATTAAAACAAATGCAGTGAGGCTGCTGAGGGAGGCTCTGTAAAGTCTGTCTAGGCACGCTGAGTAAAGTCTACAGCTACATTAAAGGACCAGTGACAATGTAAAATGTTTTTTCAAAAATTAGTCTGGAATGGCAGCTTTTTCTGCATTGTACTTGTAGAAACTGACCTGTTCCCTGTTTATAGATTCAATGAAACTTTAGCCATTAATGAGGTGCCCCAGAAAGCAATGAGAAGAATAATACAAATTAATTTAAAATAAAATAAGAAAGTCAACATTTAATAAGTTTAATAACTATCATACCAATCCAGTCATTTTCTTTTTCATCAGTTAGTTCCCCTTTAAGGTAGAACTGGCTTTTTTCATTGTATGCTTTGATACAGGGACTCACACTAAAAGGAGCAGTATTTCACCCAGGGCTGAAATGATAGGGGTCACACCTAAGACCCCTGTGCAGCTCCTGCCTCTGATGCCCCCCGAATCAGAGTAAATTTCTGTCTTTTGGTCTGTGGTGCAGGGGGCAGCTCTGGGGTAGAGTAGGGAACCCAGTGCACAGGGGCCCGGAGACATGTAGCTACACCCTTGACTTTATATTAATTTCTATAAAAACGTCTTTAAATTGGCTTACCCATGATTGGATCTCAATTTGAAATATTTCAGTTATTCCATAAACTGTTCATAAAGGGGAGGGCATTGCTGAAACAATTCTATTTCAGTGTCCTGCTTAATTAGAATGTTCCTGGCACCTGCAATTGATTTACAGACACAATTCTTATTCCAATCAGACATAAGCAAGTGGACAAAGGAGTTAGCAAGTATAACTGTATTATAAATATAAATCATTTTGAATGTGATGATAATAGGGGTTAGTCCCTATAAAGGGGTTCCCTAGCCTCTACACATCCCACTGTATTTAAATGTAATTAAATTAATATTTCAACTAACTTGTAGTGTTTTTTTTTTTACTTTTTCCAAAATCAAGAAATTATTTAACATAACTCAGCTACCCTTAATCTATTCAGCATTTCCCCTTTGTTGCTCCATGTTAGATAAATCAGTTATCCAATCAGGTGTTCATGCAGTCCCCTATTAAAGGCAATATATAAGGTCAGTCCAATGGCGATATCACTGATGTAAGTCTGACTGATACTCACTTGACTGCCCTCACTTGCAGCATCAGAAAAGGTGAATTTTTCAGGACCATCTCAGGTTAGGCACAATCAAGAGGAAGTTTTATGTAGAGCAGTTTCAGATGTGACTACCCTGCATGCAGGTTCAATATTGCAAACCAGCAACTTCCCGAAGTGCATGTGCTTATGCCTATTGCCAGAAGCAATGTCTGAGGGATCCCTAGAAACTGAGCTGGTCAATTAGGGGAACTGGATATACTCAAGTAAAGGTAGAGGTCTCTTGTTTGTAGTTCCTGACATTGGCAAATGAATGCAATAATGATTTAGGCTAGGGAACCAATAAAAACATTGTGGAAGTAGCACATAAATACTGGTATGGGCCACATTACACCCACCAACACCATAATAATATAAATGCCCATAAAGAAGGTACACTCCTGCTGTAGGGCTTATGTGTGGGTACATAGCAGCAACATTCAATCACCCACTGGCATGCATACATGTCACATTCCCAGCAAATAGCATTCTAAGCCGCGGACCTGCTCATTGTTGAACTTTAAGCACATGGAAATGATTAGATAGCAATTCTGGGAGTTTTCTAAGCGCTGCTGCTAAATATTCAGGAAGTAGTGAAGCAAAAGGACCCTGGAAAACATATATAACGTTAACTTTACAGTGGAAAATCATTCACAAACCCTCTTTTGAATTCACTGGAGCCAGGGACACACTAGCATATTTGCTTACTGTGATTTTACTAGTCCTGTACCTGGCTGGCTTGGCTAATTTCATTACAGCTCACCATGGAAAGCATACTTCCTGACCAGTAGGCATTATTCAGGTTAGAGCGTTTGTATCTGTACAATGCTGATTTTAATTAAAAGTAATGGGGACAGGTGCATGAACAAATCCTTGCGCCTCTACCAGCATGATGATTG
>WMED01024102.1:0-11305 GCA_019650415.1 Pipa parva
ATGTTGAAAAGAAGAGGACCCAAAACTGACCCCTGGGGAACCCCACTATTAACAGTAACCAGAAATATAGGTAATGAAAATAATTATAAATAAAAATATCAAACCTCAGATGAATTGATTTTCTGGTTTCTAAGGGTCAGTGACTCTGGTGACCAGAAAACATTGAAGAAAAAATAAATAGATAAAACAAAAACAAAGTAAAATCATTCAAAAGCCACAGAGAATAAAAAACAAAGACAAACTGAAAAGTAATTTCAAAGTGAACAATCCCTTAATATTTAATGATTTCTGTAAATATAGTTACTGTAATAGGTATAATGCCTATGGCAGCTTAAAGTCATACTTCTCTACAGTGAACATTTTATAAGTAACCATTTATTGCTTCCATTGTTTTACTGGTTTCAGAATTGCACAGAAAGCAATACATAATCATTCTTAGCAATTTTCTTAGTTTCCAAATTTTCTACAATGAGCATCAATGTTTAATGTCTTCAACAACTACCCCTTGAGATGCGGATAGGAGGTAATTAATCAAATATTGTGGTCCTTTGCAACACACACTGAACCCTACACATGCTCCCACCCCTTGTACAGCGTGACAGTATGGGGTCTACACATCCATTGCAAATGTGGAGAAAATAAATAATGTTTTTTTGTCATTTGACTTTTTACTGGTTTGTAGCTGGTGACATGGCAAATTACACATATGGAGAGAAATAATTTAAAAAGGTTCTTGGTAGTTTCCGAAATCTCCTACCTATTATAGGACTGCACACCTCAGCAAGTTACCATAGATAGCATATGAACTTTATTCATTTTTTTTTTTTTTCCCCATAACTATACTGTATTTGTACCTCCTTCAATAATTGTGAATTTTTTATGGACCTATTTTTCCAAAGACCTCTTCATTAGAGGTCTTATAATGTGTTGTTCTCTTAGAAATGCTAAAGAATGTAAATGGAATATTTTCATTTCTCATGATCCTTATTCTTTTAATTCTATGTCTTTCTCCCTTATAGTTTAACTTGGAAGGAATCTGATCACTATTACAGCTTGATTTCGCATTCTGTAGTAACGTGTTGTTATGTTTCTATGTTCACTAACTGGATTACCCTGTTAAAAGATTTTATTTTATATTCTTATTGCTCAAAGGAGCATGATAGTCCCACTGTCATCAATGACGTTAAATATGCATGCTAATATGAACACTGGAGTCAGCTTTAACAAAGAAAATCTATGCAACACTGTTGATAACAAGGATCATTATTCATTTTCTCATCTAGCTTTTACTCATAAATCCCTTGTAAATATACCAATGTGGCTTTAATACAGTGATATTGAACATGCACATAATTATTTTAGCAAACAGAAAATGCTTGTGAAAACTGGAAACCTTAGAGAAACAGATAGAATAAAAGTCGAAATACCTGCATTTCAGTAGAGTAATAAAAATCATTAAGAATATGCTGCAAGCACTAAGGTCCATTAATTCCTTGATAGAAAACAGGCATTATAGATGTTCACTTTCAGTATTTTAATGGCATATTCAGCAGTGGGCTATTCCAGTCATGCTAATGGTTTGTTGTTGTTGAATATATTCAACCAGCAGTAAGGGGAATAAAATGTATACAGCTTTCTATTAAAACAGTTTCACTGTTGCCATATGAAACATGCACGTTAAAGCGACAAGTATACTTGGGCTCCACCAATCACTGCACCTCCCTTGAAGTTATAATCATGCTCTCTGTGGGTGAGAGTGTCCAGGATTGCTTCATTTTGCACTTCCCTACAGCACTGCAACACTTTTTTTTTATAAGCTTTTCAAAATTATAGATGGCATCTCTACGACAAAACCATTGTAAGACTGTGATGAGACAATTGGAAAATGAAAAAATATTATTATTTTAAGAACTGTAACATTTTAATATAATGTGAAAAATGATAAGGGAATAATAAATGCAGTGCATAAAACTAGCTAATAATAAAACGGCTTTGTGAGAAATCCTGCTGTCATATTTGCATTTACCCTTAAACTAATGCAGCGCACATTTCGGAATGCAAATAATTCACAAGAGGGAGCTATATGAGGATTCTAATAATCATTTTACTTTAATGAGAAGCTGTACTTTGATTGAAGACTGCTTCAAAATGTTCTGAACTCGATATAATAAAGGGCATTTTTTAATGCAGTTAAAAATGTATTGGATGAAAGTTTTACCTTTTCAAATGGCAATACATTGTTCTACAATTGCGATTTTTACCTTAAATTATCACACAGGTGAGGTAATCACTGCATTTTCATGCTTTATGTTTGTATGGCTTACCAGTTGAAATAAAACCGCAGCCTGATCTATCTAGACGGCTTCTTTATTTTACTGTATCAATTGCATTTTTCAAGTTGTTTTTTTTTATTTAATTTTTTTTTTTTTTTTTAATAGCTGCAATGACTTTCCCTTAAGGAAGCTGCAGAAGAAATCCCCATTTATGTATGATAATTCAAGTTTTTTCATGGATTTCATTATTATTTGTATGAGTGCATGCCAAAACTCTTCCCCCGAAATTGTGAGAATTACATTTAGCCTGTCTTACTTTGGCCTTTGAAAAAAGCAAAAGTATAGAGAAGTGAATATGTGTCTTTTTGTGTGTGTGAATGTGAGCATGTTTATATGCAGCTGATAGAAATAGATGTATGTTTGTATAAACTAAATGCTTTTAATGCAAATCGCACACTATCTGGAAACATTAAAAAGCACCACATGAATAAACAATTTGTCACACTGAAACAGTTGCATGAAATCTTTTTTCCTGGTGGGCACATATACATATATATATATATATATATATATATATATATTATAATTTTTAAAGCAGCATAAGATCATTTATTTGAACAATACGAAGAGAGAGAGAGATGAAAGAACAAATCGGGCATAGGGTAATAGAAAAGAAATTCAGCATTGTGCAAACGATTCCTAATACGTTTTCATGAGCTGCATTAACACCTTATGAACCATGTACTATTAAATGTCTAGGCAAAACAGCCCAAATAAAAATCAAAATATTGAACTATAGCCATACAGCAAAATACAATGAAATACCAAAATACAAAGTAGCCTCAACTATTTGCTTTAATGCTGAGGTGAATAAATGTAACTAGTTCATTCATTTAAATGTATGTCATGTTTCATCCATGTTTATTCAATAAAACAGACATAAGAGTAAAACGTATATGTCCATATTTTTATTAACAGACATAGGAAATAGAATTAGTTTTGAAAGGTTTATGTCTTAGGATGGTTGTGTAATTTAATCTATAGGCTGTGGAAATATATCAGGTTAAAAAAAATTAATCACTTACTCTTCAGAATTTAATTCATCTACTTAAGGTTACATTAATCATTGGCACTGAGTGATACCATTACATATATTTTCTAAATCACACTATATTTATTTTCAGTTTTGGAACGGCCCACCCAGGAGATGAGGAAAAATCCTGGTGATCCCAGGCCTCTGTGAGCCCACCTGGAGTTTCAGGGGTTATTCACTAAAGTCTGAATTATTGCATATAGGTGCCAATTTGCTGGATAAAGACAGTCTCAATAGGCTGCTACTGTCGCAGTCATGTCTTTATAATGAGAATATTGTCGCAGTCGCGACTTTATTATGGAAAAATTGTCACAATCTTAAAATTAAAAAATTGTCGTGACTTTACAATGGGGAAATTGTAGCGGATTTGCTATGGGAATTCACTGTTTGCGAATTCGACAGTCGAATTTGCACCTTAGTGAATAACACCCTCAATCTGCACCAATATGGCATCTTCCTGAGCGCAGTGTAAAGAAATTAAAGGTTTAGAAACAAAAAGAGATAGGATATAAATAAATTATAGGAACTGAAGGGGGGGAAAACAAGAATAATATTTTTCTTAGTGAGCTCCTAAACTTTTGTTAAAGTGTGGAAACCTACTCTTTTGTATCCTGGTTGTCCCCAGATCTCCAGTCCAATATGATTTCTTATTTGAAAAACTCAATCTTGAGCTCTTGATCGAAAAACTCGATCTCAAAATCTAGAAAAAATCTTGCGAGAACAATGCTAGATTTCTCTCTGTAAACTCGGAAAGACCCATATGGGTGTTATCTACTACTAGATGTGTGTGCTCATTGACAATTTTGTATCTATATTAAGCAAGGATTAGGATTGCTGTGTACGGCCCTTCCTTTGATGCTGAGCAGCATGTCCCACCACCTCTTATGAAATGTCTCACCTATAGATATAGGTCCCTCAGGAAATGAATGGAACTCTTTGAAGATTGAAAGGTCAGAGCTGACTATATGCATCTAAAAGAGGAAATATCCTGTGTTTTCACACATGGTGGGAGTATAGAATACAGGTCCTAATGGTTACAGGTAACCAGAAAAATGATTTTTTTGGTAGCTAGAGTTAGGATTGATTCTATAATAGGTGACTGGTAACACTAAATTTGGCTAGTGGCAAACTCTGCTCAGTGAGAAGGTAATATGGGGTAGACCACAGAAGAAGGCAAGTGGAAAATCTCCTAATCAATGTTGTAGATCCACAGAAAGTACTTTTGCTGATGCTGAAGCTAAGCTGTGGAATGTCTGTAACTAATTCACTGTTCTACTGTTTCTGTTATATTATATGTTCAACAAAAGTTACATGAAGTGGATTTAAAATGCTGTTATTTTTGTTATTATTTAAAGCCTGGTTAGTCATAGCAGGAACTTGTGAAAATTCATAATTTTTAGAAATAATAATTAATAAAATTGTATCTCTGTATTCCCTCTACCCTATACTGGCAGCAGCCCCTCATTTGCTTGCTGCAAGGATTTCCCAATAAGTAATCTTGCATTTGCTTCTTTGTCAGACTTCTGTCTTTTCCGCATTCAGTTATGAATGGGTTATTTCACCTCTAAATGGCAACTCCTTTCCTGCTCCTTACTAAATAGAAAGTTTTTGGTGCAAGTTTAGGTAGAAGCATAGTCTATCACCTTAAGATTTGAGGAGCACTTTTAGATTAAACTTTTTCATCTTCAGTATAAACAATGACATCTAGGCAGGACTGTAGCCGGAAACATTATTTGTTAAGAATCCTTTCAACAAAAAAGAGAAATGGATGCATACACAAAGATGGAAAACTTTGTGACCCAATTTAATTATGTAGATGTTAACATCATTTATTAAAATAAATATATTGTATTCACCTATATATATTTTAGATACAGCAAATCCTTTCTTGAATAATATAATGTATAATTATGTATACAGTATATATATATATATATATATATATATATATATATATATATATGTATATATATATATATATATATATATATATATATATACACTGTATATTTAAAACACAGATGAAGGTTCTAATTTAGATATGCAATGAGGTGGAATGTTTCATGATCAACTTCTGCAGATGTAATTTATTTTGCTAACTGGATCTCAAGAGAGCGTGGAAGGTACAAGTCTTTTATGCTACTTATGGTGTAAGTGAGATAATAGCATGTGGGAAGGGAATTGCTGAACGTTTTTGGAGCTTTTGTGGCTTTCATGATTCTTCATCAGTAGTTTGTGGAAATGTTACAGAAGCAAAAATGACTGAAAATGTTTAAAGCTCCCTGTTCTTCAAAATATACTATTGAATGGTATTTTAAAACATGCCTAACTAAAAAATGTAAATGTTTATATTCTTAGCAAAAACCCAAAATGAGTCCTTTGAACAGGCTTGAAGGTATCTCCATTGAACCAGGCTCACAATGCAGGAAATTTGACATCATATTTCCAGTTATAAATATTAACACATGAAGCAAATATTAATGCATTATTGGTTTTCATGTAATGAATTCTAAAATATTAGCAATAAAGCTGTTACATAATTAGGCACTATTCATATCACCAAAGCCCTTTCACACTTCAAAAATGTTATTGCTTATCCCTTATCCAGATTAGTACTGAACAGTTCATATTTGAAAGAGTCAACATTTTGAATAGGTGATTGAAATGGTTGATCACCAGATAAATATTATAATACTATCAGCTAATTGTTTTTTTTTTTTCTCTTAACCAAAAATCCAATCAGCACCTTTCACCTACTTAAGATATTTACCCTTTTGGAAGCAAGGAGTCATCTGAGTTAATTGCTCAATAGTTCAAAATTTAAATGTACACAAAAGCAGTGCCCTGAAAACTGGTATACTTTCTTGCTCTTCCAAATGGACCCTCTAAAATACAGTATTGGAGGAATATGATTGGAGGAACTGTAATATAAACAGTGAACCAGCTGAGATAGTTTCAGGGAAACTAGGCTTGGTTGGTGGGGAGGAGTTGGAGGTAGCAGCCAAACAGCAGAGTACAGGAAGTATACCACTGCAGACATGGCACTAGTAATAACTAGGGGCGGAGTCTAAGGTACTCCTTGTCTTCACCCTTAACCTCCGCAAGGAGGTATGGCCTTTGCAGCTGGGAGGTACCCAGGTTGCGACCCCTAGAATTTTTGTCCACTGGTGATATAACAGAGAACCAACAGAGGGAGAGACCATAATCACAGGTCAGGCAGAGGTCAAGGCAGGCGGCAGATGAGAATAGTCAGAAATCTGAAGCCAAAGGTCAGGGTGGGTAGAAGACAAAAAAAATTCAGAGAACAGGCCAAGGTTAGGTACACAGAAGATTAGAATATGGAAATTACAGCCAGGAACAACGTAAGCAGACCTATAATTTGGTGCCACCATCTGAAACTGATTGGTCTAAATAGGCAACTTGGGAGAAATGCGACTCTAACGTAGCGTCATCATGTCAACCATGATTATCCAAATTTGCAGTTTCATGGAAGGGGAATGAAATGACATATTTGGTTGGCATTGACTGCAACTAGCACATACTCGCGATGGCATTGACTGTGATTAACGTTGATGCCAAACCACTAGATAAAAGCGATGGTAAGTACTACTCCTGTCAGATGATAAACTACTTCCAACTGGTGAAAAAAGAATAGACCTACTCTTAACAGAATATAGTAGAGCATATAAATATTCTACGCATATAAATGTTATAATTTATATTATATAATTATATAGCATTATCATTTTCCCCTCTCAGTATTTGAGATAGTAAGTTTTAATCCCCTATTTTTTCATGTGCATTTTCTAGCATCCTAGGGCGGCAGTAATGGTCATTGTTAAGATCACCACATACAGGTCAGTGTTCTGGCAATTTAATAAATTATTTTAGAGACTAAACAATTGGATTGCATTCAATTTGTTGCACTCTATGGATGGGCACATTATACAGTATATGTTATTCAAGCAAAAGGATATTATGCCATGAACACTGTAACTCACTCTCATTGACTCAGGTGCCATAATGGGTCACCAACAGAATACAAATTTTTTTATCACATCTAATGCAAATATGTAGGTTTTGGCCAATCTATTAAAAGACCTAATTACATTCTATTGCTGGCTGATTTTAATAAACATTGCCATCCAAAATACTATATCTGTGGCCAGCTTTAAATAGATTTACTGGACCTTGCCTCTCCAGAGTGTGTCAGGTATAGAGAAATTTCTCTTTTTGCCTCGCTGAAAACTGCAGCCATGCAATTCATACCAGTTATGAGAACCAACCTGCATTGTAAAGATCACATGGATGATGTTTCAGTCACATGCATTTCATTAGTGAATAATTTATATCTATGATATCTTTTATACTCTATCTGAACAAAAACATCTATTCATTCCTCTTTAGGAAACAGTTTTCCAACAAGAAACAGTCCTATGTAAATCACAGTTTTACTGTACTATAGCAGATACTAGGAAGCCCTCTTATAATTACCCTCCTACACTACAATGTGTAAAATAACTGTACTGCTTAAGTACATTATTGCCATTGTTATATAGGAGACTACACAATTGTTCATCTGACTTGTTTTGTTTTTTTAACTTATCCTTGGTGCAGGTTGAGCTTTATTAACTAATTCAATTCTGTTGAAGGACTTGAAGGAAAGTGATTTCAAATTTTTTCTTATCATAAATATGTAACGGGGCATATTTACTAAGTCCTATTCGACCATATCAATTCAGTTCACCCCATTTCGCTGACTTTATTTGTTTACCTGTACTTTTCAATTCCCCTAATTTTACAAACGATCCATAAAAATGTTTGATTTCCCTCTTTTATAAAGAATTGATAAAAATATTTTCCAATCAAAATAAATCATTATCAATAAATATCGATCTGTTAACAGGGGCACACTTTTCAGTGCTTTACTATGGGGGTTCCTTCCATTGCAGATCGATATCGATATATATGTAATAATATAGTTGTTTTATTATTTTAATGTTGAAATCTATTAGTCATTATTAGTCATTTATATAATTTAGTGTGTTAATATCGGATTTAATTAAAACAATAATCCACACATTCTTACAGAGCAATCATAATGGATTTATATGGCGAATGTATTTGAAATTTGATCTAAATTAAACTAATGAAACTGAAAAGGCCAAAATGAAGTTACCAATGCTTTTTAAATTTCTCTCAAAGAGAGAAAGCAATAACAATTTGTGCATTCATCAAAATGTGTCAATTTACTATGGCAGACAGGCATGAACATATAGAATTCAACAAACCAAGATTCCAAAATTGCAGGGTTTGGGTAGGGTTTTATTTTGCACTGGAATAGGTTGATATTGACAGTGATGCATTTGCATCAAAGTACAGTCATCTTTTCTATGCAAATGTATGTGTTTACATTTCAGGGATACGGGACAGGCAGACCTCTGCAAAATTGCAGGTCTTTTCCAAAAGCTCAATGATTCAGCCACTATGCTGCAAACTTTGAGTATGGTGTTTGTCAGCACTTTTATGGGCTTATAATAAAACTCCTATTGCTTTACATATGGAAAGACAATAGCAACATAAGCAAAATGTCAACATAGCTATAGCTGCCATGTCAGTAAACTGCAGCTCTACTTATAATCTACACATTCTTTATGTCTCTATTTGATTCAGCAATACCTTTACATTTTTCTACTTATGTTTAAATGCATACGCGCACTTTACAGAAATGATGCACAAACAGGTTGCGAATAAGCTTCTTTCTGGACTTCATAATAAGGCTGAATCTGAATCTCTCTACACTCAGACACTAACCTGCCCATCCCCCCCATTCTCCCCCATGCTGCCACTCTCTACCACTCACCACCCCACTCCATGTCTGCCGGTATTCTATTCTGTATGTATGCATTATGCACACTATTATATTTATTTATTATATTACTGTATTATTATATTATATATCCATTCATTGAATGATATATTTTTATTTATTACTATCTATCTGTAATTGATTTCGGTACTATGGTCGCATCCTCAATTTCACTTGATTTACTTTGTATTTCCCGTGACAATAAATATCTATTCTATTCTAAATAGTTGCCAGCCTACTAAATCAGTGGTAAAATTACCACTCAAAAAAAGATGCTACAGTAAAACAATGTCACTATTGTAGTCATCCAGATCTTAACACAATCCCTTTTCCCACCACACAATAAAAGTACAACAATACATTCCAGGGGATTTTGGGACTTTTGGAATTTGTGAGATATTGGAGAAAGTTGCTTCTTGTTGTTCAGGAGATTTCATTTCTGCCTAATTTTGAACATTTAGGTGTGTGTATGTCTGTTTATTTCATATATGTGGGAAATTATTACTTGTTGCTGCAATTAGTCTCAGATATACTGTATACTGTATATATATATATATAAAAATGTTCACAGTAAAGTCTTTTGTCTAAACCAGGTGCCCTTATTTCAGCTTCCTACACAATCCAGAAGTCAACACAACTGAAACTTTTTGCTTTCTTTATGGAGTTTAAATATACTGTTTTTTTGGAATGTCTTGTAGTTGTTTGCCTGTTTTATCAGTGTCCACATTTTGGAATTGTAAATATATTGCGCTACTTAATGTGGGATTGAACATAATGTCATTTTCGTCAGTAGATTCTAAAATAAAAAGATACCTGATTTCTGTTACAGTATGTGAGGTTTCATCTGACTACTTTTTAGATTTTTTGGGGCTTTTACCCTTTGAATTGGTAATAATTTTATTCATTTAAAACTGGATTGACATGAAAAAAACATGATACATTGCTTTTTATATAGAGTCAAGATATGTGCTTCAAATTCCATGGGTTTCAGTGTTACTCTTCAGCATGTGTATTTCATAGAAGCCCATTAGTAAAATGATGATAAGTGAACTCTGGATAGAGTTAGAGTTCACAAGGGATTTCTTAAGACCTGGACACCTTGTTACAATTCTATTGATACTGGTCATTAATGGTTTCCATAGAAAAACAATGCCATCTGCAGACAAGATTGTTGTCTGATAGAGTTCAGTATTCTACAGAGGAATCTGTTAACTGTAGATGCACCATGTTTGACATTCATGAAAACTATATGTCACATGTCTGTTTATTAATATATTTTGCTAAAAAGAGTAGATTCAGCTGTGTAAATTAGCTGTACATTACTATTCTATTTTAAAGATAAAGATTTCATTCTAGATATTCCAGCACAGAGGTGTGCAATGCATCTTTCATGCATATTTCTCAATACTGTTAGATGAAATTGTAGACTTTGAGGGCAATAACTACTTCTATACTTTACATTAGTTAATGATTAATTACTGTCCTCTCCTTTTTGCTTGGACTCATTGAGTTAATTAAAAACTTTGTTTAACATTACAATAACTACACAGAGTATGTGTACCCTGCTTGCTAAACACTCCCCTGCAAAAATAGATATATATCTGTCAGTATGTTTTTGATGATGTGCTTAATAAAAATGACATCGTTTGATTGTGTTAATGATAATGTCAAAACATGTCTAAGCATCTGCATAACAGCTATTTATTAAATATGCCTTACAATGCAAATGCTTTATCCTCCACGCACCATTTTTGAGCATAACTTAGAAATGTTAATAAGAATGGGTGTGAGGAGAATTAGAACTACTGCGGGAATACAGAGTTTGACCTTGTCAATATTAGATTTCTGTACTCTGGTACTTCTACCAATGCAATTCTTACCTGTTAAAAATCCTAAAAAGTTGAGCATGAAGAGTATAAAAATTAGATACAGGAGACAAAATCCAGCACAAATATTTGTTGAACTATCAACACAGGCTGTGACATATGAGTGCTCCCTGTCAACCTGTTATATACTGATATTAGTTCAGCGTTTTATCACACCACTATCTAACACTGAATGATTGCTGGA
>WMED01024103.1:0-11305 GCA_019650415.1 Pipa parva
TTCGACTTTAGTAAATGTGCCCTTATTAGAGTACGGCTTCTAGATCGATCCATTAAGTTTTATAGCTTCACTATTCCTCCTTGAAGAAATTTATCAAAACTATCATCTTTTCAACAACTCTCTTTATGCGTCGGAGTGATCATACCCTACTAACCAGTGAAGGAAGGGGGGTAGAATTGCAGTTAAATAGTTTCATGTTAAAGAGTGCTACAGCGCAGTCCTTGATAATAATAAACAACCGCCACTAATCCCCAAATGCGCAGTAAGTACAAAGTGATTCTTTTCTAGAACTCCTGGAACTAATTTGGAAACTACTTCGTAAACTTTGAGGGTCTCTTCTCTTACAATATTTTATTCACGGTTTGAACGATTTCTCTTTATTAAGTTCAGCTATTTTTAATTAAGAAATAAAGTTTCTCCCTTCGGGCCATGAGGGGATCTGCGCCGATAATTCGGCAATTAAAATTTTTACACACGTATCGTTTGTACTCCAACAATCCCGAATTAATTATCTGAGAGGAGAGGAATCCGGATGTCATTATGTTTAAACTGTAAGATGCAAGCATTGGGCAACAAGATTTGTCACTGTAGCGAAAGTTTAAGAGCTTAATAAAAATGTCTTTTTCACAGAGCGAATAATAAACGAAGGCACAACGAACGGCCCCTTTCATTAGCGACGTTTCTGTTAAAAAGATCCGTATTGCAAATTGTTTTTTTCTTTATTTAAATAAAAGAAAAGCGCATTGTTTTTTTTATTTTTGCAGTTATATTTCAGAGGAACAGCTGGATAAACATACCAAAAAAAAGTGAATGTAATTACTGCAATATGTTACGACTCATCACTTACTGGAAGAAGGTTGACTATAAAAGGACTGTTATAATTATGTTAGAACAGTACAAAGTATGGGATTGCGCTTAATGAATAAATAAAGTCTTGTTATCCGCTGAGGGGTATGCAGCAGTTCCTCTTCCTCCATTTAAAAAGTACATCGGCAATTTGAATTTTTGAAGGTTACTTACTGCGCTTCCCCTTTAAACAAGAAGAGTTTGAGAGAATATTTAATGAATAAGCAAAGACTGGGAAGAGGCGAATGGATGTGAATTCTGACATTTACGTGACTGTTTGGACTTGAATAATCCCCAAAATGTCAGATAAATGAAAAAAAAAAGTTACATTATCATAACATCACTCAAGACCACAATAGGTTTAGCATTTTTTTCTTTGTTTAAAGGGGAAGCGCAATAACTTTTAAGAATTCTGATTGCTGACGTTATGATAATAGGACCTTTTTTTCACTTGTGTGACATTTTTGGGGATTATTCAAATCTGCGCAGTCATGTAAATATCATTATTCATACTCATTTACCACTTTCCAGTCTTTGTGTATTTGTCAAACTCTAGAATGTGGCGAATTTACAACCAAACGCGAACAAATACCAGAAAAAATCTTTCCCTGAGCCCCCATTTATTTAAAGGAGAACTGAAATCTAAAAATAAAAAAACAACAGTTAAAATACCTACCTTATACAGAACCAGTTGATTACAGTCACAGCATGTGCCGATGCTTCCCCTGACGCCTTCTTCACAGTGCTGGCTGGCTGGCAGCTAGTGCTGCAGCTCCTCCCACCCTGTTACACCTCGGATGTTTCAGGGCTTACACTTCATTGTGTGGGCCAATGAAAATGAGAACGATTCCCGCAATTATCGTGATGATGTATGAGGCCGGGGAAGAAGAAGAAGGAGCTGCTCGCTGGCTTCTGTGTCAGCCAGCGCTGTGCAGGACGGAAGCATCGGGTGCCGGCTAATTACGGTATAGCTCATGCTGTGACTGTAATAAACCAGTTCTGTATAAGGGAAGTATTTTAACTGTTATTTTTTCACTTTAGGTCTCCTTTAACTTCACCACTGTTAGGAACTGCTTCTAGTTTTGTCACCAGAAAATTTCCCTTCGTAAAAATAGGTCCCTGGGTATTGTCTCAGTAAAGAGTCTAATGGTAAAACTGGTATCAGTCGCTGGCAGGTTCAGGTATTGGAGCCAGGGCCGGTTGTTCCCTGAAACATTTCCAAGGTCTTAATAGTGACCTGGAGTTTGTGAATAGCAGGTCTACATTGCATGGTATAAAGTGTGAACAGGGACCATGGGGGTGGGCAAGACTTGAGGCTGTTACCAGGTAGAAATTGCAGGAAGGCCTCTTCTACATATTGTGATGAATGGGTTATTGACCAGTTCTACCCCCTCCCTTAAAACCGGCTCTGGCTGTAAAATGATATTGTGCTCAGGTCAGCTTGATCAGTTGGAAATGATAAGGACTTATTCACTTTGACTTTACAGCCAGAAAAATTCCCCAAATCATCAGTTATTGGAAGGAATAAATACAAATAAGATGGAGCCTTTCAGTAAGGGGCAAGAACTGGGAGGTATAAAAAGCAATGTATACTGTACCATTCCCAAAAACCAACAAATAAAGCAGAATCCCTCTGGCTGCCCTCTCTCCAACTCTAAGTGAGACTGAACCTATGATGAAGACTAGCCTACGGCACTTAGGGTAAGTCTACTACATGGTCCCAACACACACTAAATCACAACACTCATGAAATTATTCACAGAAAAAGCACTTCAGTTCACTACATACATTTTTGCACAAAGGGGTGTGGTGAGTTAGTGGGTGTAGTTAGTGAGTGGGTGTGGTCTAAGGCACTAAGCATTCTGTGCTTATAAGCTCCTGAGATGTAAATCCACAACAATGTATTACATAGAAATTTAAATATCTAAAGTAGATAGTGTGAGGGTTTATTGTTTGAAGGGAGGTATTTTGTCCCGTTAATCCAAACATATCGCTGGAGGTCTAACCAGGTTTTGTAAGTCACCCCAGCTGCAGGTTAGAGCCTGGTTAAAAGGCAGCTGGGGGTGGAGCTGGGGGTGGAGCTGGGAGAGCCGCTGGGGGTGGAGCTGGGAGAGCCGTTGGGCGTGGTCAGTTTTGCAAAAGGAAGAAACTGTGTTTGGGAGTTGCTGCATGTTGACTCTCATTGAGTTTTGCTGGAAAAAGACTTCACGTTGGAAGTGGTGTATTATTTGGATTTGTTTACTTTGCCAAGAAAGGCTGTCTCTAAGTTCGTTTTGTGGAAATAAGCTGAATATCTAAGAAACTCACTGTTTGCAGTAAGTCATTCATGGAAGACTACTATACCGTTTGAGTAATCCCCTATAATAGCTAGCAGCACTAGCAGTGCACACACCGCAGACAAAACTAGTTAGCATGTGACTAGAACTAGTTAGCATGTGACTAGAACTAGTTAGCATGTGACCAGATCTAGTTAGCATGTCACTAGAACTAGTTAGCATGTCACTAGAACTAGTTAGCATGTGACTAGAACTAGTTCTTTATTAGTTCACCATATTAGACCCCCAAGGTAGAGAAGGGATTTGGTCTCGCCATTGAGCATGGTCTACATGTTGGAATTGTCCGTATGTTGTAGGCCTCAGTAGTTTCAAACAGTTTGGTCTTTGTTTCTCATTTTTTTCTTAGTTTTTGAATTATTTAACGATTTTCAGAACTTTTCATATTTTTTTTTTCATTTTTACATTGAAATGGTTGAAGGAGTCTATTAACCTTGCAACCAGCAGCTGAGTTTAAGTTAAAAAAGCAATAGCATAGACCCTGAGGAGAACGATCAACAATGAAAAAGATTTATAAAAAAAAAAATCAAGGCTCGGATTAATTGATTTCTGGTTGCTGAGGGAACTGACTCCCGGCAACCGAAACGATAAAGATCTAAAACTACAAAATAGAAAAAAACAAAGACCGAACTGGAAAGTGTTGTACAAGGCTACAATCTACAGTATGCTAACAAATGAATCCAAGGCAATAAACTCCCCCAGTATGAGGTGTGTATGCTAATGGAAACTTGGTATATATTATAGTAGTTTCCTCTATAAAGACATTTCTTATTGATTCAGACGGTGCAAAATGTGTTTACAAAAGCCATATTTTAATAAGAAAGAAAAGCAGAATCTACATAGAATGTTCACTTGTCATCAGTTGTGATTTATATTCCATTGCAGTGCATTTTAACTCTATTCACTTAATACCGCAGTCCATCAATGTATGTGTAATTTTATTTATAAAGCGCTAAAAATTCACACGGCGCTGTACAATTCAGCAATACAAATATAATACAGACATGGGAAAAGTGCATTAAACAATACAAGTAAAATATCACAAAGACACAACACTTTTAGTGCCGGGTTGTGATTGACACAAGAGGTTGGAGGTCCCTGTCCCATAGAGCTTACAATCTAGGTGGAAGGAAGACATTACATACACAGATAGAGGGGTAATAAGTGTTAATAGCAATGTGATGAAACATTGGTCAATAAATACATATAAAAAGCACGCAGTAATACTTACATAAGGACGCAGGAAGCCAACATTACTTTTTTCAGGCAGGACTTTGTCTTATTTTATTTTTATGAGGGACTATTTTAAATGGACTAATATTTGTTCTAATTGATTTTTTTATTACTGCTCTTTGCAATTGCTCTTGTTCATAGTTTACATTGGGCACTTTACCATTATTTGACATTAGCTAGCGTTTGTCTTATCATAGCACACATAATAAGCATAAATAACTAACAAAAAAAATAAAATATATACATATAAATAGTGCTAGTGCTCCATAAGGAAGGATTTCAGTTTGGTTTTAAAAGTGAGGAGGGAATGTTCCCGGTGAAGATAAAGGGGTATAGGATTCCAGATGTGGGGGGCAGAAAGAGAGAAGGGTTTAAGACGAGAAAGGGTAGTATTGGTACATGGCATGCAAAGCTGATTGCTTTGGGAGGAGTACAGTTGACGTTAAGGAATGTACAGGCATACGAGTGAAGAAATGTAGGGAGGGGAAACAGAGTGAAGTGCCTTAAATGTCAAAAGGAGAACACTGTAAATGATTTGTTTGTTTACAGGGAGCAGAGAGAGATTGGGAGAAGTGCTGTCTCATCTGGGGAGCGAGAATTCTGGCAGCAGAATTTAGAATAGACTAATAGACTGCCTGGGAGAGGCAGGAAGCCAGAAGGCTAGATAGAAGAACATTGCAGTAGTCCAGGCGGGATGAGAGCATGCATAAGGGTGTTAGTAGTGGAGTGAGAGAGAAAGGGGCGGATCTTGGCAATGTTGCGAAGAAAGAATCAACAAGATTTAGCAGTGGAAGAGATGTGTTTAGAGAAAGAAAGAGCAGAGTCAAAAATCACTCCAAGGGAACAAACAGAGGTTACAGGGTTGATGATTGCACCATCAACTAGAATGGAAAAGGTGGGAGCAGGTCCAGATTTGGGTGGAAAAATAATCAATTCCATTTTAGAGAGATTTAATTTAAGCTGGCGATTGGCCATTCAAGAGGAAATGGCCAGAAAACAGCTAGAAATTTGAGTCTGAATTACAGGTGTTAGCACAGGAGCGGATGAGTAAATTTGGATATCATCTGCATACAAGTGATATTAAAGACCAAATGAATTTATGATCTCACTCAAAGAAAGAGTGTACAGGTAGAACATCCATCCATCCATCCATCCGTATCTATCTGTCTATCTGTATCTATCTATCTATCTATCTATCTATCTATCTATCTATCTATCTATCTATCTGTATCTATCTATCTATCTGTATCTATCTATCTGTATCTATCTATCTATCTATCTATCTATCTATCTATCTATCTATCTATCTATCTATCTATCTGTATCTATCTGTGTATACCCCCCCTTAACAGCTTGTCTATTGAGTTATTTTAGGCTTTAATAAAAGTGCACCAATCTCCTCCTAACAGCCTCTGTAACAATGTAAGTAATGTGGGAATAATTGAGCAGTTGAAACATTAAAGCCGGAGAAAGCGCTCAGATACACAGTAAAGACATGCGGATGACCTATCTTCCTTCAGAGCTGGATTTGAAAGTGTCTAACAACTCACATGAATTTAGTGACCTTCATTGGAAGACAAACACATGGACATTCCCATTCCAGCATTCTTTGCTTTTCAAAAGTAAAAGAAACTTCAGCTATTGTGTAATGAACACAAATTTCCCTTTATTATTCTAATCTTTCCATATTTACACTGCTTAATGGCACGGAAATTGTTGTTATTGAAATTGCTTATGCAGTAATCGCTACTTTATGGCATTCAGCGTATGAATTCCCTGTACAGTCGTGCATGGTAATGCACATGTGAAAAGGGTAATCTTTTTGGGAAACAGAAGATTCAGTTTTACTGTCAGAAATACAAAATGTCAAATATATATTCTAGCACCAGCTGCTGCTACAAGCTTACGTTATTTTTATTTAAAGGGACACTAAAACCTGTAAAAAAAAAAAAGTACTTTCTATTTATTGACCAGTATTAAGAACAAGTATTAAAATGACAGGTTTAGGCTTATGGATTTTTCAGACTAATGATAGAAATAGAAGAAATAACAAGCACTTGGTGCAGAGGTTCTCAGGTAATCCTAGCCCCTTCTCCTGTTACCTCATTTTAGTCTGTTGTGGCTGGCATTTGCATTGTGAATTGTAATTAATTTCAGGAGGATGGAGCATGCTCAGTTAGTGTTAAGGGAGGAAGGGCTAGGATTAGCTTATAGCCTCTGCACCAAGTGCTTGTTGTTATTCAAATAATAAGACTATTCTGCAAAATCAGTTAGCCTAAACCATCCATTTCATCATATGTTGTGCTTAATACTAAGTGGCAATAAATAGAGACCTTCTTTCAGGTTTTAGTGTCCCTTTAAAGAGGAAATACAATTTAAATAATTAGCTAAAAATCATAGTTTTCAATGTCCTTATGAGCTAGGTTATCCCCAGTGACCTATTGCAGTGAGTCTCTATGTAATAATGTAAATAATTCATTCCTCCAGCTATGTAGCAAGCTATATCCGAGGAGGACTTGTTAGTAGAATCTACATAGATGGGAAGGACATAACAAGTCTCAAGCCACATGACAGCTCCACACAATAGACACGGTAGGCTACACTGGTGGCACTAGAATTTGAATGGAAATCCCTTACTATTATGTGTGGTCATGGTTTCATGCTGTCATAGGGTACAGTAAACATGCATCATTATAGGATCTGGTCAGATCTGGTAGTGATTGTCTCAACAAGGAATTAGATGCATTGAGCTGGGTTCACAGAGAATCATCCGCCTGACTAATTAATACTTGATTGTGTCCATAGAGTCTTTATATAATTAAATTTATGATCATTATAGTAGCTTGAATGGTGCCAATCCTATGCTGTATAGCCAGCAGAAGCCATCATAAAATGGAAAGTTAACAGCCTCCCTTAGTGAATTCTAACTGCTGAAACATTCAACTGATTGTGTTTTAAAAGATTTGACCATTATACTTTTCTTTTCAGCCTTATGAATGGGGAAATGGCCAAGGAAACATGCTAAGTGCCTCAGAAATGCAGATGCTGGCGAGTCTAAAGAGACAGCAAATTGAAGAACTAGAAGAGGATGTGGCTCCACATGGGCTGAGCCAGTCTCAGATTGACCAATGTACTGTGAGCATGAGCACCAGCAGCGATGATACCACCAGCTGGAATTCCTGTATTAAACCAGTAAGTGCAAAGCACAAACATACTATGTATTGTATATACCAACAAGATTAATTTCTCTGCTTAGTTACATATTCAGTCTGGTGGTATATGGCTAGTCATGGTTATCACTCCTAAGGTTTCTATAAATTCAACAAACAAAATAAATGTCAATATATTTCTGATTAAGCTAAAATAAATGTAGGCCCCCAACATTAGTTTCTATGTAATCAATATATAAAAACAATTATAAGCGTCATACTTTGGTACTTGATACAGCCATGGACAACCTCCTTCCTTACTTTCATACTTGTACATGTCATTTTTTCTCTCAGAAACAGCTAATCACAATGCACGCTTCTGTCCACATTCATAACTACTGTATAGATGACCTTCTCCCAACAATTAGCCCAGTTTCTACAGATTGTCATGCCAGACTTTTGCATACAAGTTGTGAGGCAGGGGCGGTTCTGGCTATATTGACACCCTGGATGAACCTCCCCTTGACCCCCCACCCTTCTGACCTAAACTCCAGCGAGGCACTTCCTCTCAGCATTTATCCACAGTGAGGTAAGTTGAATGTGATGGCACTTCTTGGATGCTTTGGGTCTTGCCGGCAGCTGCTGAATCCACAGCGAATAGAGCAGAGAAGACCCGAAGCATTCAAGGAGCGCCATCACATTCAACTTACCTCATTGTGGAGAAGCGCTTAGAGGAGGTGTATCACTGGAACACTGGAGGAGGTGAGTTTATCTATGGGCGATGTGGGCAACAGCGCCCCTCAAATAGATTGCTCCCTGGGCAGTCGCCCATAGCTAAAATCGGCCCTGTTGTGAGGACAAAACTATATGTGAGGACACAACCTTCTAAGAAATGGTGCTCCGTGGCTGATTGCTTCACTGTGGAAGCTGGCCACCAATGAAACAATTAATCATGCCCGATGTAGAAACATAAGCAGTTCATCTAATCAACAGTGGTTGAAAAATGTAATGTTAATTAGATCCTTATTATTCGGAAACTGGAGAAAAAAAGTCTGGCTTTAAGGTCTGAAATAACCAGCTTATTTTTAGAATTATCACAACCAACTACACTACTGCTTTGAGTGGCAAAATATAAGCAGAAATGAAACAAGTGGGGGTTGTGACCAAGGTCTTGAATGGGGTATTGCAAACCTTTGTTTATAGCCCCCATCCCTGCTAACGTGTGTGTTACCAAGAACCAAGGCAGGAAATAAGAAAATATTAAGAGTCGAGTGTCCACAAAAGAGAGGTTGGAAATAATTATTTTCCGAGAACGTTGAGTTTTTTGGGGGGGTTTATTCATAAAATTCTGAACAGTTGCTTAAAAGTCCAAACTTGCATTCTTACACCACATATTTACATACGCTAAAAACTCTTCGATGTGGCAAATTTGTGACCAGTTCAGGTGCTTACACCAGTTGTGATCTTACACAACTCCTGGCATCCCTTTGTGCACATGTACACCACTAATTAGTAATGCAGAGTTCCTGCCCTGGGGACTAGACATCATATGATCTTCTACTGGGTTTAATAGAACTTTAGGATACTCGACAGTCCCCACTTCTCTGTCAGCCAATGTCCCACCTCCTGCAGTGTGACATGAGATATGTTGTAGATTTCTGTATAAAAGCACAATTCTGCTCCCTAATGGGAGAGTCCGATGGATGACAAAATGAGCATGGGTAGAGAAGAGAGGGCCCAGAACTTCCCCTGGAAAGTGAATGGAAAATGTAACTGTGCCATCTCGTTAGGGCTAGTCGTTACTTCTTTAATTATTATCCTGGAAGTCATAATGCTTGAAGTTACTCTTCATTTGACATCATCCATCACAAAACTAGTCTCCCTTTAAAATAAAATAAGCACATTCGCCATAGGGTTTTACTTCCTTACATCTCTCTTCCAGTTCAGTAGATCGTAAGCTGTCCTGCCAAAGCCCATCTACATATTTCCATATATGTAATTGAGAAAGACATAACGCAGCAGAAAACATGTAAAACTCGCGTTTGCTAGGGGGATTGTACTTAATTTACAAGCGACAGAGACAGGCTTTATAGTGAGATCACAAACCCTAATGATAAAACACACCAGGAAAAGCTTAAAAAATGCGGAGCTTCTAGGAAAAAAAGTAACAGGAACTGATGTAAACAGAATAAATACTGGTTTGGATTGAACAATATTATCAAAGAGGCAGTTGTCGCATAAATGCATGAATTTGCAATGATATGACACTTCTCCAAATTCACAGTCACTGAAGATGTTAAAATACACATGCAGTTAGTAGTTTAATGGAAAGTTCTTGTTCGCAACTCTATATCACTGAACACGCCATGAAAACACTTAATTTGTTCTTCTTGCATTGAAGTGTGACTTTGACCAATGCATACTGGCGTGAATTCACCAGTTTCACTATCACAGATTTAAGTGATGAATTGGGAGGCTTTCAGCAGGGGTACTGGGGTGTATGGCAAGGTACCAGGGCATACTGCAAGGTTCCTGCAACTATTGTGGTCACAGTTTGCACAAAAAGGCTTAAAAAATGTGCCGTCAAAGTAGCAACATGAATTTGGAATTGTCTACCATTAGCCATAGTCATGGCATTTCTCCAAATTCAAAGTCACCGAAGATGTTAAAATACATGTGCAAGAGGCAGGTCGCAGACTTTTCTTCACCTTAACAAGTTAATGGGTCTTCTACAACTGCCGACTTTTCTTTACCAATTGGTCACAGTTATCAACAATTTTCCTGCTCCTAGCCAGAAATTTCTTTTTAATAGAGAATGGATTAGCAGGAATAGGCTGAACATCAGTAGTAATAGCAGGTCCGCTGGTCACTGTGGACTCAAGAACATCAACAGCAATAGGTCTGCTTGTCATAGCAGACTCTGGAACAGGAGCTCAAGGCTCCACTGTAGATTCTGAAACAGCAGGGGTCTGGCGTTTAGACAAACAGGCTCATTTATTGACCAAACAAATGGAAAACACCAAACTCCATCTTTTCCCAAGGGTAGACAGGTAGAAAGCAACTTGTAGGAGACTTCATAGCACCCCTCAATCAAAAAACAGCAATAGCCGTCACATACAGGATTTATATCAACCACTCTGGCATCAGGCAGGGCATTACATTTAGCATATTTCAGAATAAGCTCATGAGAAGAAGAATGATCTGCTATCACCATGATATCAACCCTGAAGCACTAATCACAGGCAGTTTTACCCCAGCCAGAGTTGTACATAGCTTGGGAAAGAATATTAGCCATGTTGCTAACAAAACGTGGAATGTTACCATTAATCACGTTATCTTCTGAATCAGGATCTGTGGGGTATACCTGAGGCAGTTCTTGTTGTGTGTCCATCTTGTGGCAGTAAATTCGCATCTGCCAAAGTCCCAAATGCAGAGTACAAAAATTTCAAAATGCACCGCACCGTAATAAGGAATTATTGAGCTTGGACCCATGACCTTGAAGTACAAGCACCAAAAATGCAATTGTGTATCCACTTAATTCTACGGTATAAGTTTCAGAAGTGCTGGATACCAAAATGTAAAACAAGCAGTGAAGATATTTAACTTCAGTAGTGAATGAGCCCCAATAGTACAGAGTCAAAATTACTGGTGTCAAAAATCTTGCTTTAAGCATGAAAAGAGCCCAAAAGTGTACAAGTGCTGGTCAACGAATTAGAATAATTTGAAATAGTGCAATCATGAAAT
>WMED01024104.1:0-11304 GCA_019650415.1 Pipa parva
CTCTCTATCCCCCGGCGCTCAGCTGAGCCGTGGCTGTGAAAAGAGCCACAGTGAAGGCTCCATGTGGCTCGCGAGCCACAATTTGCCGACCGCTGGTCTATGGGACCAATCATTCCCTCACCTACCCAGGAGATGGGAGGGAGTCTCCCTAGCTTAACTACAGAGTTTTATTGCACAGTTGCAAGTCAGGTAACATCCACCAACATTTAAAACCTAGTACCTAGAAATTTAGGTTTATTATACCAAATTTAAGTTATTAGGTCAAAATTTTAAGTTAATAAGTTTGTGATATCAACTTCAAAATTTGAGATACTAAGTTGAAATGTCAACTTATTATTTTAGAATTTTGAGCGTTTTTAAGCAGCAAATGAAAAAAGTCACCGATTATTCTTTTTCTGTTTTTGTACATCCCAAGGGCTTCTGTAGTTTTCTACATATGTTATTCTGAACAACAGAAAAAAAGCATTAAAAAATAAACCATTACTCCTTTATTGTTACAGAGCCCTAGGTAAACAATGCCTTGCAATGCAGAGCCATCTAGTGCCTAGAAGTCATATAACAACTGACAATGTTTTGGCATAAAGGTTACAATTAAATGTATCCATCTCAAGACATAATTGCTGTGCTTTGTACTGAATTTAACTACTGTATATTTGACTCCCTTCTTAAAGAGAAACACTCCAGACTAACTAAAAAGGGCAATTAAAAAATAAATGCAGATCAGTACCATGAATACCTATCAGAACTGGAATCATTGTACCCCAAAGTATGTATGTATGTGTAATTTTATTTATAAAGCGCCACAAACATATACAGCGCTGTACAGTTCAGAATAAAAATATAATACAGACATGGGAAAATTGCATTAAACAATACAGTATAAGATCACAAGGATACATCACTTTAAGTGCTATGTTGAGGTTGACACAAGAGGTTGGCGGTCCCTGCCCCGTAGAGCTGACAGTCTAAATGGGAAGAAGACTTACACAGACAGATGGGTAATAAGAGCTGTGACAATGTGTTGAAACACAAGTCAATAAATAAATAAATACAAATATTAAGCATAAATGGCTAAATATTAAATAAGATATATACATAAAAATCAGAGATAAATATCAGAGCTAGTGCTCCAAAAGGTAGGATTTCAGTTTGGTTTTAAAATTGTGGAGGGAATGTTCCTGGTGAAGATACAGAGATATAGAATTCCAGATGTGGGGGGCAGAGAGAGGAAATGGTTTAAGACGAGAAAGGGCAGTATTGGTGTGTGGCATGCGAAGCTGGTTGCATTGGGAGGAGTGCAGTTGACGATGAGGAATGAACGAGCATATGAGAGAGGAAATGCAGGGAGGGGCAATTTAGCATAGCAGTACTTGTTTTTTAATTCCTTGTGGCTGCTGCCATCTTTTATATGTTAAAGAAGAACTAAAAGCTTGTTCAATCCAGTCAAGATTCTTAAGGGGGAAGGAGGAGATACTTCACAATTGGTCTTTTATGTTCCAACGCTGCCTCTTGCTCTGAATAATTTCCAATTTCTTCTTCTCTTACAGGTGCCGCAATCCTCTTCACTTGCTGTTCCTGTGAGTTTTGGCGAATAAAACAAGCACTATAGCAGTTTGCTCCATCCTCCCTATTAAGAATCACCCCTTGATTGAACAAGCTTTCAATTCCCCTTTCATTAAACAAACCACGCTTAGTGCCATTGTTTTTAAGGACCTTTCGAGAATGAAGTGCCCCAGAAAGCCCAATTTGGCTGCAACTGACAGACAGCGCAAACCAATCAATATCAGGTATTCAACTTCAACGATGACATTTCATAATTAAGGCATAGGAAAAATTGGCATGTCAAAATGAATAACAATTTTGTTTTTTTACTTGATCCTCTCTTACTTCACTAAATTAGTACAGCCCACCAAGCTGACTGTCTGGGGGTAATATGCCAAAAGGACGCTAGTGGACCTCTGCCTTCTACAAGAGAGACGTTCCTGAAACAGAGAAGAAAGTACAAAGAATCCAATTTATATTTTAGCCCCTCCAGCTTCAAAATAGTATAAATAAATATCCCTTATTGTATACTAAATATTTCTATAAAGTGTGATTCAGCCTGCTGCCTGTGTATCATATGCTGATACATAGGGGGTCTTTGTCTCTATGTCACAAATCACAGAAAATACCATTTTTATTTTATTTAGAGAAATCGCTCTACCCTCCTGGAACCCCTGTTTAGGTTTATTGATGGATGATTTATCATTTTATTACTCGGAATGAAAGGAACTTGCGCTTATAGCTGCCTTGGAGGGGATCTGACAATGAGCAGGCCTCACACTGCACATAGCACTAATGGCAATACAAAGACTCTGACACTCTTTTTACTTACATTGACACCATATCACTATTAGCTCTATAAGCATGGCAGGGTCTGTTCAGTGTCAGATTCCCCTTAATGGAATAGGGTAATAGAAGAGCTAACATAAAGGCAGTTAAATCTGGATGTGATCAAACTAGAGAGAGAGAAGCAGGTAGGATCCTTTTATATGCACAAACTATGTCTTTATTTTGATAAATTTCTTTTGCAGTGGAGACATTTACAGACCTCCCAAGTGTCCTGGTTCCTGGGGAAAAAGTTTCAGATTTTGGGATCTGTCCCACAGGCAATTAGCACACCCTGAAGCTCCTGTGTGATCACCAGCTCATGCCTTTTTTTTAACAATGAAGGAGGAAGCTACAATATCTTCCTTATGCAGCTCCCACCTACATCGCTGAAAAAAATGAGTGCAGGTTGCCAGTGATACAAAGCTACACTGTGCACTCAATCGCGTATGATGCAAATGTGCGCATGCTAGAATGCTTCACGATGCATTTTTGCCGGCGTATAAACGCCATGCTCAAGATATGGCCAGATAGGAGGAGCTATGAACACCTAGGGAGGGTTCACACTGAGGGGGCAATTCAGCAAGGTGCAAACTCACCTTGCGATCCTTCGATTCACCTCGCCGAGACTGTTACGCGCTCGCTTCTCTCCTACACGCGGACATCATCGAATGCTTTAAAGGTATTCCAGTCTCAGCGAGGCGACTCGAGTGGTCGCGAGGTGAGGCAAAGTACCTTAAAAGCGTTTGGTGATGTCCGCGGGTAGGGGAGAAGCCAGCGCGTAACAGTCTCGGCGAGGTGAATCAAAGGATGGAAAGGTGAGTTCGCACCTTGCTGAATTACCCCCTGAGTTGGATAAGTACAATAGAAATACGCGTCTAGAAAATACGCCGGACTACATATTTTTTAGACGCGTGTTTCTAAAATATGCAGCGCATATACACTGTGTGTGAACCTAGACTAAAGCCCATATTAATGGAAGATGTACTTTTCCCATGTCTGTCTTACATTTGTGTTGCTGAACATTACAAGTTATGGGTGCTAGAAAACTAGATCTTGATCCTGATGCAAATGCAAATCAAATCAGTTGCATTTTCCTTCTGCCTTGCAGTGCTTTTGTTTTATATGTTTCTGACAGTTTCCACTTTTTGTTAGTGTTTCCATGACAGGATGGCAGTGAAATCAGCAAGATGGTGACGCAGTTTTAATCAGCAAAATAAACGACTTTCACTTTTACATTCATTTTATCAAAGCAAGAAAAGTTTCACTCTAACTAAAAGAGCTCAAATGAAACATTTCATTACTATTATTATAGATAACACATTTTCCTTATGACAGCTTCTGTGTAATCCACACTAACAATCAATTTTTATTTAAAGGGTACACCAGAGAATTTTAAAATTGAAAGAATTTATATTGGCTGACCCTCAATAAAATATTATTGACAACTGACATTCTCCATATGCTTGGCCTTAGTTATGGATCTTTATGATGCCAAATCCCCATCACACTTCCTGCTGTTTATTTCTGGCCTTCTGGAGACCATATAGGGTCAGATGGAAAGAGTTGGTGGGGGATGTGTATCCCTTTTGTAAGTGCACATAGTCCGAAAACTTTGAAACCTGAGAGAGAAGGCAGATGCTACATAAAGAGTTTAGCTAAAGGGGGTGTAGGCAAACAGCATAAGTGACATATATAGGGGATTAATTATGTCCCAAACAAAATAACAAGGGTTAGATTTAGGACTTGTTTTTCACTAGGTGATTTTACTGCTTCAGAGAAGCTGCTCCAAAAATCACCATCATAGTAAAAAATCAAATCTATAGGAACAGTTAACACTGGCACCTGATTTAAATATCCATCATTCTTAAAACCAGGGCAACCTGTATATTGCCCCTACATTTAAATCTTCTGTACAATGAACAGTTTCTCCCAGGTGTTGTTTTACTAAAACTTATATGTTGGTGCATATAGGCTGGCCTCTCTATATGTTGGTTTATATTACAGCATGCCTTCTAGGAGGCGTTTGGAAGGGAGCTTGTTTCTAATTTTTGGAATTATGGATCACACCAATCACAAGGGGTTTACCATGGGACTGGGTCACTACTAGAGGCACTATAGCATACCCATAGTCATTTATACCTTTGGAAGCACTAAGGTGTACTGCCCTGTTTTTCCAACAATAAGATATTCCCCCGAAAATAAGACCTAGTGCGTCTTTAGGAGCAAAAATTAATATAAGACTGTCGTATTTTCGGGGAAACACAGTAAAACACAAAGGGGTTGCAGGTACATGATGGTATGCTTCCAGAGGCACTAAGGCATACAGTGAACAAAGTGAAGGTAAATGCAGGAACATAGTGGTACACCTCTGAAGGAGCTAAGGTGCACATGAGGCAAACACAGGAACATAGGTGATTTGAACATGCAAACAAAATTTATTAAAGTCAGGAAGAATGATCTGGGTCTTTCCGACTTTACCAAAAGAAATTTCATTTTGTTCTCGCGAGATTTCTTTCGAGATTTCGGGATTGAGTTTTCATTATTTTCGATGGAATGGTAGCTATGATACTAATGTAAAGTATGGCTACCTTTCCATGGAGAAAAATTAGAAAACTCCAGATCGAAAAACTCAATCTCGAGATCTCAAAAGAAATCTCGGGAGAACAAAATGAGATTTCTCTTGGTAAAGTCGGAAAGACCGCTGGTCTTTACGACTTTAATAAATTTCACCCATAGACTTAGGGGAGAAGTGGTTTCTCTGTACCACAGTGGGATTTGGTGCTGGTTAATACTGAGCTGCAGGAGGCCCTGGTCTTCACCTTGAAATCCCTGAAGGGGTATGGCCTATGCAGCAGGTGGCAGCCCTCCGGTTAATTTTCCACTGGTGGCAGCTGGATAAACTCACATGGGAACTGTGGTGAAGGCGTCTGATCTGCTGAACTATACCGTAAAGCAAGGTCATATTTGGAACAGAATAGATGCAACCACAACTCACAGCACCCCTAGGCACACAGTGAACTAGGAACTCAGCACCAACTTTAAAACAGCTCAAAGACAAGAAGATTCTCTCCTGGGATCCAAACAGGATAACAAGAAAGCTGTTATATCCACTAAAGACCCTGTGTAAATAACCAACCGTTAGTGTACAGATGTGTTAAGCGTGTAATGTGTAACGCACTAATCTAGATTTACACATCCCAGAACCAAGAAACATAAAATGAAAAATTGATTGATATGCACCTCAAAATATCTTATATACATTATAAAGTGTCAGTGTGGCCTTAGATATTGTGGAAAAACAATTTAATGAATCTATTGCTCTTTACATGTCTAGTGTTAGAGAGATGTGTGAAATGGAACATAACCCACCCAAGGAGGAGCTTAAACAGCAGCCACTGGCACAACACGGGAGTGAAGAACATCTTATTTCCTCATTCTGCTTTATGCCTATTGAACAATTACCGCCAGAGGCAGAGATACTGTACTAATAGGCATCCATTACAGTGGAAAGCATACTGGATTTTTACACTGGATTGTGTTGCTCCAGATTGTTTGAATTGTCATTTTTCTCTAAAATGTTACCTTAAATTTTACCGTGATTGTGAATCTGTTACCGGATAATTGTTTATAGCCTGCGTACTATATGTATTTTATTACCTTGGAAACAGGCCCCTTATGTGATTTGTCCCCATGGTGTCATGTGTAAATGTTGATTCCTAAATAATGCTTGGTTTATGTTAAGCCACTTCTATAATATAATCAAATGCTCTGTATTCCATTGGGTAACTGGTAGCTGAATACATATGGTAGTTTAATGCTTTAGGGTAGTTTATATTGGCCCTTTTTTTCTTTGCTTCTTTGATGTTTCTTATGTTTTATCTTGTCATTGCACTTTTTATACTGTTTCTTACTCCATAGGCATTTCACCAGTATTTAATATGACTTTCTATGTTATTTTTTACATGTATGCACTTTATATGGAGCACTTATACATTGTATGGAGCACGTATACATTATATGCTCTTGGTCTGGAACATGTATATATTATATGCACTAGAAATGTAACCTTTATAATGATACAGAACCAGGAAATGGATATATGGTGATAAGCTGAGGAGTGTGGTGTCTACAGGAAAAGTGCTTAATTGGTGTGATATATGCTATATATTGTACCTAGCTGCATGCTCATTTCACCTTGATAAAGGTTCTAATATGAACCAAATTGCTGGTGTATGGTATGATGTATATTTAATAAAATCTTTGGTTCATTTGTAGCAATGCCTGAGATTGAGCCACCAAAGAATATCACTTTAGTAAAATAAATGGAAAGTTATTGCACATGTCACTGATTTTCAACCTTTTTTGAGCCGCGGCACATTTTTTACATTTACAAAATCCTGGGGCACACCACCAACCAAAATGACACTCTGGGAACCTGCGAAGGAACTGGCGGCTCTTTGGGGCAATCTGGGGCTGGGAGAGCAACCAGGAGCTGAGGGGGAAAATCAGGGGCGGAGTTGGACAGCAGGAGCTTGGAGGGGAAATCAGGGGCTTGGAGGGGCAAATTAGGGGCTGAGGAGGGCACATCTGTGGCAGGGGGGCACATGTGGGGCAGGAGAGAGCAAATCAGGCGCTGGAGGGTATATTTTTATTATATGGGGGCAATAGGGGGTCCGGTGGCATCAGTGGTGGCTGTGAGGGGGTCGGGGGGTTGGTGGGGAACTTCATCTTACCCCCTTCAGCAGAGATCTGCAGCGGTTCTTCCTCATTCGACTGTGGCTGCCATTGCGCACAGCCAAATGAGGAAGTGAGACCAGGAGCGCTGATCATATTCACTCCTGGTCTCCTATTGGCTCATGTGACCAATCGGGTCACATGAGCCCTCCTCAGACCACAGAGAGAGTCAGACATGACTCCCTCCTTGGTAATGCAGCGCTCCTCACAGCACACCTGACCATGTCTCATGGCACACTGGTTGAAAAACACTGGCATATGTCACTATCTGGCTGCAAGGAAGAAGTGAATTTGCAAACTTCATTGCACACCCACTGGAAAAATAATACTGCACACATCTTATTTTAGCTTAGCTAGATGCTGGCATCAGTAGCTTCACTAAATTGAAAAGTGCTGAGTGCAATCCCAAAGGCATTGTACAGCTTTCATAATGTATGTTTACCATTCAAATGGACAGCCTGATCCTAAACAAAAATATGCTGAAACAATGAATAAATGGTCCCTACTTGCTCAATCTGCAGCTTCTTCCATGGAGCTAGTAACGAATCCAGTAACTGACATTACTACCATGCAATGATGACACACTATTTCTGCCTTATTCTGATTAGAAAAATGTTGGCTATAGAGTCTGGATATAGAAATAATGTTAAAGTCCATTCATACACTTTTATATACTAACCAAGTTATTGTTTATTAGAAATGTAGCATTAAAAGAATAAAGTAGCAATAAAGAGAAATTCAGTCTAAAAAAAGTACACTAAGGTACATGGGGTCAGTTAGCTGTCAGATACATTTGCTTGGATATGACTCCCATTGAAATGATGAGGTCATATGTAAAGAATGAATTCACTTTTTGAGCAGGCTGCAGGTTATAAAGACCCACATCTGTCCCACAGACATCCAGTTGCTCATCTCTACAAAGAGGGTTTAACAACAACAAAATGGTGCTAGAAATGCTATAAAATGTGTTTTGCTTTTACTAGTGAACAGGCATAAAAGTATGCTTTTTTGTGTTAGTCGCTGTTTGCCGCTCACAACAAAACAACAAAGCGATTGTGAGCAGACACCCATTCACTCCAAGGGTACATGTTTTGTCGCATTTAGGGTGGAATTCAGCAAGCTCCGAAGTGAGGCGCGTAGTGATCGCACTCGAGTCTCCTCGCCGGGAGGGGAATCCCTTTAATGCGCATGCTGATGTCCGCGTGCAGGAAATCAGCATGCGCATTTCAGTTTTTCCGAAGTGAGGCAAACACTACGCGCCTCACTTCAGAGATTGCTGAATTCCCCCCTTAAAGTTTTTCTTTGTTTACAGCTGCTACCAAGTGTAGCCTTGCCCTAAAAACATGCTGTTTCTATTTTTCTTTATTTTTTCCCATTTATAGCCACCTCCTCTCTTTCCTTCTTCTTTCCTGCTGATCAGCGTGAAATATCGATACCATAGCTTGAGAATTATGATAAGAATATGCAGCAGCACTGTGAGGTTCCGCACCTAAAAGATTCTGATTGGTTACTCAGGGGGTAATTCAGCATTCAGCGAAGTGAGCTCCGAAGCCTCCGGCTCACTTCGCAAATGGTATTATGCGCATGCTGATGTCCTGCACGCGGACATCAGCATGCGCATTAAAGGGATTCCCCTCTCGGCAAGGCAACTCTTTTGGTCTCGCCGAGACGGGAATCCCTTTAATGCGCATACTGATGTCCACGCGCAGGACATCAGCATGCGCATAATACCATTTGCGAAGTGAGCCGAAGGCTTCGGAGCTCACTTCGCTGAATGCTGAATTACCCCCTCAGACTTCTTAAGAATTTTATTGGTGTTCCTAAATCTAAACTGTACTGCCGAAAAGGAAGTAGGAGAGAAGGAACTTCAGGAAGAAATTGGCTTCAAGCTGAAAAGGATGGAAACTAGTTAACCATTTATACTGAAAAGCATTCAACAAAGGCAACAAAAGAAAAGCAAATAAAATTTGGCACCTTTAACTTTTTCTCTAAGTGACTTACTAAATGTCTGAACCCTCAGTGGTTTCCAATGCCATCTCCCCTACAGTAGTAGCACCTGATGGCAGCCATAGTTAGCCACATAAGTCATCATTTAATTAGCTATTTAGATTGCTTAATACTGAACTGGGTGCTGTGCAAAATTGTATACAATCCCATTTTTCATATCATGTGTGAATTACAAACACTAGTTAGGGAAACTACTTTTTTGACTGGCCAGTTACCCCACACATATACATACAATGGTATTTTCTGCTTCCAATCCTGTCAGCTTGCAGGCTGATGTGCTTACAAATGACTTTGTATTAAACGTCCCCAGACTCGTATACACACACACATTTCAAATGTGTATGGTTATTTCTGGTTGAAACATTGGTTATTTATTTTATGGTCTTTTGTCTATATATAAATATAGACATGTCCTAGTAGAAAGGACAATGTTAGAGAGAGATCATGGCATTGTAATATGCTTACAAACATAACTGGGGAATGGATGTAATGGGTGACAGAAACAGAAGTAGGGAAAGTGATGCATTGGGATTCAAACAGAATTGGTGAGATGGATATACAGTATCGTCTACATAAAAAGGACAAAGGTGAGGGGAATAGCTTTTTAAGGTAGGATGTCAAGGCACACTATCTAGAGAGACTGGGAGATACATCAGAATTCATGAAGTAGAGCGAGAGACGGGGCACAACGAGAGAACAACTGGTATACTAAAGGTAAAAGATGGGGCTGAACTGGTTGAATAAATAATAAGGGGGACGTGGCAGGATAGGGAACTTTTTCACTGGGAGAAGAATTGTGGGGGGAAATTGCACAGTCTAGAGAAGTTAAAGGTTTGAAACTACTTAGCACACTGGCATATTGTACTGCCCAACACCAGTGCCCACAGCAGCAGTGTACCTGTTGGTTATCGAATGTTATTTGGTGAACAGGGAAGCTTAAAAAGGATTTCTCTTTTAAAGTAAAGAAAAGTAATGGTATTTTTACATCAATATAGGATTTGCCACAAATCTCAGTCAGCAAACATTTACTCCCATGATACATCACTTAGATTGTAAGCTCCTTGGGGCAGGGACCTCCATCCTCTTGTGTCAATCACAACCTAGCATTTAATTTGATGTATCCTTGTAATATTTTACTTGTATTGTTTAATGCACTTTTCCCTTGTTTGTATTGTACTTGTATCGCTGAATTGTACAGCGCTGCGTAAATTTGTGACGTTTTATAAATAAAATTATACATACATAGATCAGTTTAGTGGGACATTTCATCATTCACTGCAATTGTTTTGTGAGTAACAATAATTCTAAGGGCCTAATTCACCATTGTGCGAAATGAGCCGCAAAGCGTTCGGCTCACTTCGCAAATGGTGTTATGCGCCCGCTGATGTCCTGCATGTGGACATCAGCGAGCGCATTAAAGGGATTCCAGTCCCGGCGAGGAGACTCGAGTGCTCTCGCTGAGACTGAAATTCCTTTAATGCGCTCGCTGATGTCCGCATGCAGGACATCAGCGGGCGCATAACACCATGTGCGAAGTGAGCCAAAGGCTTCACAGCTCACTTCGCACAATGGTGAATTAGGCCCTAAAGCTTTTCTTGAACTCTTCTAAGTTCCATTGGATTCTTTATAGCTATGGCTTTTATTTGAAATGTTTCTCTTTAAAGAGGAACTGAGTGCAGGATTACAAGCAATGCCAATAGATTTATACAGTGAATGGAAAAAGCAAAACAATTAAGCAGAACACATCATTTAGTTACTGGCTCATACATACATATGTACAGGAATGTAGCAAATACAGTGCAGAAACTGTACAACTAATGGGAACCAGAACAAATCTGCTTCTGGCATTTAGGGCTGTAAACATGGGGTACAGTGTGTACTGCTGTGAGGGGACCCACCAGCTCAGTAAACCAGTGTAGAACAGACAGATATATGATAGAGTATTGACCTATGAAACAGATGGCCTACTGGGCACTAAGCAATGAGACTATTTATTGGTGTAAAAACATTTTAGGGGGCCCAATTTGTAAGTTTGTGGGGAGGGGGGGGGGCGTAATTTCTGACTGTAGTCCATGACCTTGAGTCTGTATCACCACAAATTACTGGAGAAATCACTGTCACTCCTATTATTTACACTGATGTTGCTGGGTACGTGGAAGTACTGTAAATGGTAAGAGTCAGCCACAGATGGGG